>VOQJ01006942.1:1365-25748 GCA_015052665.1 Apistogramma diplotaenia
ATATCAGAACTGTAAAGATATGGAGGATGTCAGTACAGTATTTGGCAGTTGTGTCACATGCACCTAACTTCTCATTTGCATACACAAAATAGCAACGCTGCATTTGGCTTTGTAGACTGCAATGTGGACAAGCTTGAACAGCATTGCAACAACATGCTACTTGTGGCTAGTCCAACCACAAACTGGCGTCTCCATGGCGACATATTCAAAACAACTAAAATTTAGCTCATTCTGACAGCCGGAGGCATCGACGGGCTCCTCGTGGTAGCACCGTCGCTTTGAATGAACATCTGTCAGCCTGCAGAAACCCCCAATACACACTGTCATCAAGACGTAATCACATGCACTGAGCATTTTGGGGGGTGCATGAGATACATTTAAGGGCATTAACTCATTGTTACGGCCTTACCTGTGCTGGTGTGTCTGTCTCATTTATTGGCTGTCCGTCAAATCTGAACCTGATTTGCCTCATTGACAGTCCCTGAAAAGATAAACGCATGAAATGATGTTAATCTCACACAAACCCAAAATAATACGCTCATGTTGAAGATATGGCTGCTCATTTTTGAGGGTCATAGAAAAAAATCTAATGCCGTGAAGTAGAAATGAAGGAATAATGAAAACCATCTGGTTCTGGCCGTAGTTTTAAAGGAGCTGTATGACAAACATCTCTTTTCCCCAAGAACAGATATCGCTGTGATTGGGTTTCCACTCCTCCAGAGTTGAACTCTCATTTGGCTTTCAAAATTACATATCTTGAACGTTAAGGCAAAGCTCTTTAAGAAAACCTTGAGAATTGTTTTTTTTAATAGCAATGCAAACAAAGCTGCAATTAACAAAGAACCAAAGTTGTGCTACATCAAGTAGCTCGGCAAAGAACTTAAAATGTGAACTAATCCATAACAGCAGGAGGAAAAGATTAGATGTCTTTTGTGATTAATGTGGAATCACAGATGAAGATAAGGGAGGTTAATTTAGAGGATGCAAGAGCCATGTGAAGCCTTAAAGCTACGCTATCAAGGTGGGATTTTCACTGACTCTGTAGACCTAATAAGAGAAGAGCTGGAACAAAAATGGTTAGTAGTTACTCTCTGATGGATCTTTTAGCATGTAACATGTCTGTTACATATGCAAAAGTATTGGTAACTCAAGCATAGCTGAGTATGTTGATTTACCCAACATACTTAAATGTGACCTACCAGTAAATATCTACAAACAAGTAGAATATTAAATTTAACTCAATATTACACGCACAGTCATGTGAAAGACAAATACACCTCGTGATTCAGAAGCTTGGAGAACGGACTTCAGCAGCAGTAACTTGATGCAATCGTATTCGATGTGACTTTATCAGGCTCTCACATTGTTGTCGAGGAATTTTGGCCCACTTGTCTTTACAGCATCGCTTCAGTTCACTGAGGTTTGCAGGCACTCATTTATTCTGCCACAGCACTTCAGCAGGGCTGAGGTCTGGACTTTGACTGGGCCATTGCAACACCTTGATACTTTCCTTTTTCAGCCACTCAGCTGTAGATTTGCTGCTGTGATTGGGATCATCGTCCTGTTGCGCGGTCCACTTTAGGCCAAGCTTTAGCTCCTGAGCAGATGGCTTCACATTTGACTCTGAATACTTTGGTATACAGAGGAGTTCAGGGTTGACTCATAGACCGCAAGGTAGCCAAGTCCTGTGACTGCCAAACGAGCCCAAATCATCACCCCTCCACCATCGTGCCAGTTGCTATGAGGTGTTTGTGCTGAAATGCTGTGTTTGGTTTTCACTAAACAGCGCTGTGCATTACAGCCAAACATCTCCACTTTCTTCTTGTGCCTTGAAGAGACGTTGCTGAAGTGTTGCGTTTTAAAGATGCGTGGGATTAACTGCTTTTTTGGTATCTAGAACACTAATATAAAATCTTCAGTCATTAAATGCATGTGTGATAAGTGTAAAAGGACTGAAAATTAAATGTAGCCTACTCAGCAGTAAAACATGATTCACTGTGTGCAAACTTCAAAGCTGTGCCTCTCCAAACATCAAGTAACTGCAGTAATGACTTCCATATGATGTTAAAACAGCATAACTTAGCACTTGTAAGCGTTGCTCCACAGTGGGTGGGCAACTCTCCCCGTAAATGATATTTCTTGATAAATATTAAAGGACACCAAAAATACTCGGCTCTGGGGGCCTTTTTAATTATATTTTGACGTGCAGGAAAAACTCAGGTGTAATTATTAACTTTAATAACGGCATGCCAGCTCCAAGACCCCGGTACTAACACGCTTTACCAAGACACTGTAACGGAAAACAAGCCATTATGACTGTTTTTAGTTACACTCGCATCTTTTTGCCACATGTAAGTGTTGTGCAATAACGCAGCAAAAAGGTCAATTAATAACACCTCAACATAATGTTAAGAATAAAAAGAGAATCCAATAAGCGACTGAGTTACATCATGTATATATGATTAGCAGTAGAGGTCGAACTGTCAACAGATATTTCTCACAGTCAAGTTGCCCTCATGTGCTGAGAACTCCAAAGGAGCAAAGCAAGAAAGATCTAAGATCTGTGCCTGTGCAGGAAATGAGCAGTGTTATTGTAATACCCCAGGGCCATAATCACCTGTCTCTCACAGTAGGCCTTCATGAGTTTGATGAGCGGTGTGTGTCTTTTGATCTTGAACTGCACTACAGATCCATCCTGACCCGCTACCTTCAGGTTTATGTGTTCATTGTTTTCTGTCTTCACCGCTTCCTGAGGATAGAAGCACAGAGAGAAACATCACTTTAACTAACCGGAACAGCACTCGACTCACAGGCCTGCAGAAGAAAAGAGCTGCGTGGTACTCAGTGTTATGATTGAATGAATAATTTCAAGCCCGCTAGTGCCTCTGGTGGTCTTTTCATTTTGTATTATAAAATAAAACAATAAATTCCCAGAGTCAGGCCAAAACAGAGCACCAGGTGGCTTGGGACGGATATTGGCAAGAGCTTATTAATGTCCATGACATTATCAATTGTGCTAATTCATTATTGATTCTTGATCAATTTTCTGTGTGTGTGTGTGTGTGTGGGAGGGGGGTAGGCAGATTTCAGCATCAACACGGAGAAACAGAGTAGGAAAAGACTTAGCTGTGCACAAGCAGACTCGCCGAGTTTGATCTCACTTGCACAATGTGTAACTGTCAGAAATATGCGAGCATCCATAAAAGGAATCGATAAGCTCGAAGGCATAAAAGTCCCAATGACTGGAAAATGTGATTCCCATTTTTTTAAACCCTTTGATATATAAAATACTGTGCAAAGGACTTGAGCCACTCCTCACGTCTTTGCATTTCGCTCGGGAAAACGGGAAACAGGTGCAGCGATTTGTTGAAACGTGCAAACATACATGGAAATACAGTATATAAGACAAAAGAGTTTGTATAATTTTAACAAGCTCAAAGGTCAATTTATTGGTTTACGCTTCAGCACAGTCTCAAGTCTCTGAGGCAGCTTTCTTGCCATTTCGTTAACCAGTCTTCAGGAACAGTTCTCCAGGTTTCACAAAGAACATTCAAAGCTCTTCTTTGGATGCTTTGGCTGCCTTTTGCTGCTCCTCTGTCAAGATGATCCTAAAGTGCTCCAATAGGGTGGAGCTCCGAAACCTCTGAATTCCTCAGAATTTTAAGGACATGCTGTACACCATGATGAGACACAGTCTTAAGCTTATCAACCTGTGCTATTCTTGGCGTCTTTCATAAATTTAATTAAAGGAATGGGAACAAATTATGTGTTTTTGCAAAAGGCAAAAAAATAGTTTCTTTGCCAAATAGTCTGTATTGTGTAGACACAGCACTGGTTCATCCCTTGAGTTTGGTGCCTTTTTATGCTTAAATTCATAGATCAGAGTTAAATGAATTAAAAAAAACACATTCCTGTGATAAGGACTGAACTGAGTGAAAAAGCAGCCAATGTCCAAATAAATACCTTCAGTCTGGAGAACTTACGCTCAACACCACTTAACAACAACAAAAAAACAATACAATTAAGTATGACTCCTTGGAAGCGCGACAGTGAAATCAAGGGTGGCTCAAGACTTTTGCACAACACTAAAACTATTTTCAAATATAACCAAACTCCCAAATCCTTCCTTTTCGCTTTTCCTTCAGACTCACTAGAGTGAGCGGATATCAGTGATGATCCGTGTAGTTTCAGTGGCACAAACAGATTCTCACTCTCCCACAGTGGCACCAATTACACACAAGCCATTCACACTTGCAAACACACACACGAACGCACATTGGCGAAATGAGGCATGCAGTGGGGATGACACCAGCTGGTTGGCTGTGTGTTATCAAGCAGAAAGAGGTCTGCGCGCCAGTGGATGCGCGTTCACAAACCTTCCGGTCTATCAAAGTAGGTACAGCTAGTAGTTGAATTTCAGCCTGTAACTTTGCAAAAGGCAAAGCAAAACAAGCGTGAATAACCATATTTTTAAACGCGCATGTGTCAAAAAAAAATCCCGCGGAGTAAACTGGCTTTTCAATCCACTACGGAGACACTCACCTTTGGTTTTTCATCAGCCATGGTCACTCTTTTGGCGCTTCTCTACACTGCCACACAAAGAATACGAGTACGCGCACGTACACGTCCCCGTTTAAACTATTACAACTGTACGTGCGCGGCCACGTGCCCATGCGCGTCCACCTCAACGGACGTTGAATGGATACCGAGTTGTCACGAGGTTCAAAGCGCAGTCTGGGTAAGGGCGGGAGAGTCCCAATGCGCGTTAAAGATGCAGTAAGATGCACATGCACGCGCACGGCGATGTTTTGCCCTTTGTTTTCGGGTTTAGAGACGCGGTTGTCTCATAAAACGCCCTTCATCACCCCGCTGACCTTGCATCAGCGCGGCATAGTTCACCCAGTATCACTACATTTCACACTCCCTATGCAGGGAGTGTGATATGTGCGCGTTTACAATTCCTTTTTCTTTTTAACCCTTTAAATCCCAGTGGCCATCTTGTTTTTTTCCTGCCTGATGGTGATGGAAGTGTAATAAACCAAATGACGGCCTTCGTGAATACAAATACTGATGCAGCACAAGGCAAACCTGCACTGATTCTTCGCAGGCTTCAGTGGAGCCATCAGTGTGGGTGGCTCGTGCGTGGGTAAAGGACAAACCCAGGATCTGTATCCTGGTAATGCCCTCTTGAAACTGAGCCCGGTTTGGTAGTTACATGGTTAGTGATAAGCTGTGTTATCTGCATTTGTCGCGATAAAATCCAAAATCCCGAGCCAAGCTCAGCCCATGGAAAAACAGGCAGATAGACGGGCACCTCTTTTATGACATCTTAACGCATGCGCCACAGGGGCTTTGGCGTGAAAGAGTGAGGCGCGTAAGCAGTGCGGCGATCCATGGCGTTTTTATAGGCGAAAGTTCATAATTGTTGAGGTTGTTGTATCGATAATATTGTTCCCTGATGGAGGAGGTAGATGTCGAGCCGACTATTACTGTAAGTAGCCGTTGCAGTTTAGTTTTATTAATCTTGCCACTGAATGGCTTTGCTAACACGCTAACTGTATCGCAACCACATATTTTTAACGACCTGTTTGAATAATTATACACTGAGTAATTATAAATGAACCAGGAATAGAAAGGTGTACATATGTTCAGTCATGTCAGAAGTGTAAACCTGCCAAGAATATAAAAAGAGGAGTTAGAATTACGAGCAGGATAAACTACAGTTTAATTTAGTGAAGGGTTGGGAATGTAGATAGACATTCACAATCACAACTTAACGTTCCCACATATTATCATAATTAAATTGGCTCTTTAAAATGCTCCATGATGCTGTACAGATCTCTTTCAGTGTAGTCATTGTGTTCCTTCCTCTTTAATTGCAGAATGTCCCAGCAATCACTGATGGAAAGCACATGGGATTTGCATGGGGTCCCGGTGATATTCTTGTATATGAGACACTATACAAAGCATCAGGTATGCATCATATATTAATACAAGACACCATGTCTGTTTTCACACTTTTGTAAGAGTATGCGAAGTGTTCAAGAATTGCAAATAATGCCCGTAAAATGTTAAATGTCTTGTAAAGTCCTGTGAAAAAGCAATTACACCCTAAACCAAATAACTGGTTGTGCCACTATTGGCAACAAGAACTGCAATCAGGTGTTTGGAATAACGAGCAACGAGTCTTTCACATCACTGTGGAGGAATTTTGGCCCATTGTTCTTTGCAGAATTGTTTTAATTTAGCCACATTGTAGGGTTTTCAAGCATGAGTGGTCTGTTTAAGGTCCAGACTTTGGTGTACATGTGCAATAATAAATATATTCTTATTACTGTCCTTTTGCTGCCTTTTGTTTGTGGTTTCAGGTGCTTTGGGGTCAGGTTGCTCTTTCATCCATGAGATCAGGAAAGATGAGGACATATATTCCCCCATTTTACGCAAGCTTTTTAATGAGTCGCATCACATCTTTGTCGGCCTGCAAACGATCAGAGAGGACCTCCCTAGCAAGAGTAAAAAACCCCAGTAAGGGCACCTGATGCAATCCCCTGTTTGTTCATATGACTGGATTGTATATCTTTGTCTTAACAATAATTTCAAAAGGCATACAAAGCTCTCACATAATACTTGATTGTATCTTTTACAATTTTAAGTTTATCTCTCCCTTTCTTAGATTTGTCAGCATCAGCAAAAATTATAGATCTGTGATCCGAGCTTGTATGGAAGAACTTCAGCAAGTTGCAGGTAATAGATGTAACCACAAAACGGCTCACAATTCAGTTGTAATTTACATGTTACAGATTGGTTTAAACAATAAAAACAGGAAGTATGTGTAATTGCTCAGGGGTGATGAAATTGACTTTCTTTTGCAGTTTCTGCTAAAGACACAGAGTTGGCCACGCAGTGTGGAAATCAGGTACGTACTGGTGTTGTGTATGTACACAGCACCAGGTAAGAACAGGGATATTATCTGGACCAGACCACATAGAGGGCATCATATTTCTGTTAGATTCTAAGAGTCAGTAATTGACTAATAACATCCTGATTTAGTTGAGTGGTATGACGCTGTAGCATAGCACAATCTATGGTGTTTTATGAGCACAATAAAACAGCCTTTATTTGAAAGGGGAAGTTATTGTTCTGCTAATCGGGAACAATCGACATAATTTTTTTTTGACTCAGATTAACATTTGATCGTATTGTTTAGTGACACTGTTCTGACCCTGATCTGTTTTGTTTTTGTTAAAGGTGTCCATTCTTTTGGCCATAGAACTGATCTGGAATCTGTGTGAAGTGCTATTCATCGAAGCTGCTCCAGGTTAGAATCTCCATCTCATGGCAGGACTTTAGGGTTGTAAAAAGATCCAAACAAACTTATCTGCAATATGAGTGTGTGTATTTTCAGCCGGCTCCCTGTTGCTCCACCTGCTCGACTGGGTAAGGTTACATAAGGCTGACGTAGATGAGAGGGCCAGAGAGGTGCTCCAAAGTGAGAGCCCTCCCGAGCACCACGACTACTGGGACGTGGTAGGTGCATCACATGCACACATTTCCATGTGTGTAATTGTACACACAATGCCATTCTTCCTCTTAAACGATGCTGTGAGGTGCTCTGATGAGTTTTACAGGCAGTGTTCTGCATTTGCTTTCTCATTTGTGTTTTGTCTGATATGGATACTCCAGCGAAACCTCAGTAATCATGTGCCTTGTGTGCGTGCTGTGTAGGTGGTGAGTTACGTACTGCAGGGCAGGCTGGAAGAAGCCAGACAGATGCTGGTGAAACAGGCCACCTTACAGCCGGCTTCCAGGAGCATGTACAAGCAGATGGATACCTTGCTCAGCAAGATGCCCTTCTACAATGTAAGATAAAACCTCAATAATTTATTTCCTCTGAATGATAGCTGGAATTGTTTTAATCATGTTTCTAAATGGGATTATCCTGAAAGTGCACTATTGATTTTACAGTCAATGACTCCAGAATGCGAGCCAGAATCACAGAGCGCTTTGATGTTTTCTTAATAGGGCTGTAGAGAGGAAACGTTAGTGGAAATGATAGGAGAGGGAGAGGAGAAGAACAAAGTAATAAAGGAACCTAAGTGACTCTGAAGAACAGCATCTGAACCTGCATGCAAAATTCCTTTATGTTCTGAAATAATAAAAATGTATTCCATTTTAGTTTAAACATCAAGTGTGCTGCTACTGATTAAACTGCATTTAAGCCTCTTTATTTTTGCTGGTGATGAAATTAATTATGATTAATTATTAAATTAAGAGCCCATTAGCCGGTCCGTGGCTGTCTCAAGAGGGCTCACGCCTCTGAATTTGCTGTAATGCTCCCCCTCAGCCTGGTGGCACTCAGACGCTCACCGAGTTCGATGTGAAGTGGAGGCACTGGCACGAGGAGGTGGAGCGCTCCCTGCAGGACAACTCGTTCGCCAGCAACCCACATCTGGAGCTCATCTGTAAGGTTAGTGATGACACTGGGAGTCTCCGTGGGCAGCTTACTTCTTCATGCATATGTCATATGCTTTACATGCAAAGGGAGATTCTATTATCATATGATGATGTCACAGGAATTTATTGCTGTGCATTAATTGCAAATCAGTGTAAACTTTCTACACTTTGTTAAAAAAAATTTTCCCTCACCACTTGATCCTAGATCCTTCTGGGGGATGAAGACACTTTGCTGGAGCACAAGGAACTGCTGGGCACCTGGTATCACTTCCTCGTCACTAGACTTCTCTTCTGCCACCCCACAGTGAAACCCACTGAGTTGCATTATTATGCTCAGGTATATTCTCACATTATTCAGCAGTTTATAATCACTGGTAGTCCTATTTTTACTTTATCAAGCATACTGAAAATAATGTCATTGTATCAAATTACAATTTCTAAATCATTTTTTTTAGATTTGCATGTTGCTTTGCCACAAATTGCAAAGCAAACAATTCCATGACTAAAAACGTATCGGATGTCCAGTTTTGTTGCTTTTTGTATCAATTTGAGGCAATTTTACTCCAATACAGTTCAGAAGAGTTTAACATTTGATTGTAAAAAGTGTGCAGCAACCTCAATTTACTGCTCATGTGCTCTGTTTATGTGTGTGTGTGCACTGCAGTCATGCATGACAATGTTTCTGGACTCAAGCGTCCCAGAGCCCCTGGACAGCATCTTACTTGCTGCCTTTGAGTTTGACATCCATCAGGTCATCAAGGACTGCAGGCAAGATGATAGATTTGCATCCAAACATGCATGTGCATATACCTCATATGCAGCCTACATACACGTGGAGGTTCATAAACTTTCTTAATTGTGTGTTTTTAGCATTGCTCTCAACAACTGGTGGTTTGTGGCCCATTTGACAGATTTATTGGATCACTGCAAACTCCTCCAGTCTCACAATCTACAGTAAGGATGCTGCTCGACTGTGTTTGAAGTGGTTTACATTTAAGATTTGATTGTAGCGAACTCTGACCTCACCTGCCGTGTGTGTGTGTGTGTGTGTGTGTGTGTGTTTTTGTGTGTTCAGCTTTGGCTCTAACTTGAGAGAGTTTCTCCTGTTAGAATATGCTTCTGGTCTCTTCACTCATCACAGGTACGCTAATCTCAAGGTTCTGTACAATGATTGTATGATGATTAATACTTTTGTAGATTTATACACACTGCGAATAATGTGTCTGTTAATTTAATTAAACAATGATTTCCTCTAATTGTGTTCATTAATTTAGTGGCCTAGTATCAGCACAGATGAAGTGTAACGATGTCACGATGGAGGATGTTTTTCTGTGTTTAGCCTGTGGCAGTTGGCTGTGGATTACTTTGATCACTGTCCAGAGTTTGGCCGTGTCTACCTGGAGCTTCAGATAGAACGCGTCCCTCTAGAGACGGAGCGCAAAGCTCTGAAGGTGCTGAGGATTTGTGAGCAGAGGCAAATGTCAGAACAAGGTAACACTTTCGTTCTCAACTCTTAAGACACAAAGGTAAAGCTGTGGGTACTCCAGTACAGGAGACCTAAAACAATCATTTCTTTATCCAGTGCGGAGCATCTGTAAGATCATGGCTATGCGGGCTCTGAGGAACAATAGATTGGGCTCTGCTCTCTCATGGAGCATAAGAGCCAAAGATGCTGCCTTTGCCACCCTCATTTCAGAGAGGTTAGTACCTTTAATTATAATCCTCAAAGACCCACGCAGTATTACTTTATTTTCACCTTTTTCCAGTGAATGCATTTTGGTGTTTGGCCAAAGCAGAGAGAGTGTGGTTTACAAACATTTGTTTTTGTGTGTACTTGCCTTTTAGGTTCTTACAGGATTACTGTGCCAGAGGGACCTTCTCTGATCTGGATCTGATTGATAATTTGGGTCCAGCAATGCTTCTCAGCGACAGGCTCACTTTTCTTGGTACGATCAGGGAACACGCATGCTGGAGTACTAACACCACTTCACTTGTGACTCAGCCACTGCGTCACACTCACAAGTTGAATCAGCACATCAAGTGAAGGGCCATTAAGTCAGGCTAGCTTCGATCCACATGAGTCTCAGACACATTAATGTGCACGCACACATCTAAAAGCTGGCTGCTGACATGTGATGGTGTGATTTACTGGTGAGAAATCATCACTAAGATAAACAGTAAATACTTTCCTACGGATCATTGCTAATTTGAACTATGGGTTAAGTGTTTAATTGCTGGAGAATGCACATACACACGATATCCTGGATAGTTTGAGCACATCTGAATCTGAAAATGCTGCTTTCTGTTCGTTCCCAGGAAAGTATCGCGAGTTCCACAAGCTGTACGGAGAGCAGCGTTTCAGGGAGGCAGCAAAGCTGCTCCTCTCCCTCATGACAGCCAAGATTGCTCCTCAAAGCTTCTGGATGACTCTGCTGACTGATGCCCTGCCACTGCTGGAGCAGAAAGAGGTTAGTCCCCAACAAACAGTAGTTGTGTTTTGGATTTAGACAAAATTGTTATGATACAATAAACACTGATGTCCTAATTGTGTAGCCAGAGTTGAACCTCTGAATCAGTTGCTGTTGGTTGTGTCAGTGGTCTGTGACCTACAGCAACAATTTCTTCTTTCCAGGTGATCTTCACAGCAGATCAAACCTACGAGCTGATGCTCTGTTTAGAGGAGCTCACCTCCTCGCTGAACAGCACAGCTTCCAGCACAGACAGGCCCATGCAGGTATGCATGTTCTCACAGCCTTAATCCCACTCACACCATCAGAATAAAAGCACTCTGACTGCATGGTTTAAACGCAGACTCAAACCCTCATCCTGTAACATGTAGGCAGATTGAAGACCTACAGTCCGCCTCACCTCTCGTGTGTTTTTCTCATTGCAGGAGGAAGATGTAGAGGTGACCAAAGTGGAGCTCCTGAGACTCGCTCTGGCCAGGAATCTGGCTCAGGCGATAGTCAAAGAGGGAACCGTGGAAACATGAAAGTGTGACTTTAACAAGAAGGCTCTTCCTTTTGCATTTTTGTACTGTATATAAAAAAATAATCAAAACGTGCTCTTTGATAATAAAATACTTTTCATGATACTCACTGAAATCAGGCTTTTTTTTAATAACTTCAGAACATCAAACATCCATGAAGACTTTTTATTTTCATGCAGTAAATTAATGACACATCATACCTTTTATAAACAGCCCCAACACTCCCAAAATCTACATGTGACATTTTCACAGAACTTGTCATACACCAAACAGCAGGTACATTACATTATTACATACATACTATGTACAGTAAACACTTCTGTACATCCAGTATGGCGAGCAGAGGACTATCAGATGGGATGCAGTGAATTTAAAGTGTTCAGACCCCCTTGTGTTCTACCGAGTTGATTTTAAACGAATGAAATAAAAATTTCTGCAGTCATGAAGTGTTCAGCGCCTTTGTGGTGCTTCACATTGTGGCTTGTTTGGTCCTGTTTGCTTCAATTATTGTTGAGACGTGTCCAAAGTCCACCTGTGGCAAAGTGAATGAATCGGACGTTGTTTAGACAGGTGTGTGCCTGTGTTGGCGTGTCCAAAAGTGAAGAGGACGTCTGATTAAACGTAACTATTTAAAGCTTTGAAACATCACAGTTATTCTGAAAAAGAAGGAAAACAGTGAAATGACATTTGTTCTGTTCTGTAGAGTTAGTGGACGAACTGCACGAAAACACAAAGCTAAAAAACAGGCTCAAGTGGCTGCAGGACCTTGTTTTTTCCCACGTTGGAGCCAAAGCCGAGATTTAAAGCCCACAGATCTGTCGAGAGACGTGAAGATGACGGTTCACACGTGCTTCCTATCCAGTCTGATGAGAAAATCTCAGTGTGGATCCGTGAACAACAATATCAACCGTACCCACATCAGTGTGGGGAAAGTGAAAGGGGTCTGAATAGTTTTGGAATCCAGTGTTGAGTTAGGACTGAACCCACAGCTTCACTCCATCCCACTGCTGCACGCTAGAAAGCAATCTGCTCGGTGACAGATTTCGATTCGGGTCGGTTCAGTTCACATTTGTTTGGGCTGAGCAATCCACTGACACACTCTGAGCAGATAATAATAATTATGACAGAATACTGAGGAGTGGAGTAAACAATTTCTTAATACAGAACAAAACCATGGACACCAACTAACTGAACATGAAAAAATAAAAACAGTGTTGGACTCATAACGGCATTTCTGCAATTCCATAAGTGCTGCTGCTCTACCTTTCCTTCACAGCAGCTAATCTAGCACAGGGCTTTATTAGCAACACATTTTACTCACACGTACCCAAAATCCTGCTAAAATAATCCTAAATATTCATCTTTCCGCAGCAATCATATGTGACTGAATCCTTCATGCCAATGTAATCTTCAACTCTCAGGACATGTTCAAGTATAATTGTGAATTAATAGAAGCGTATCTTCAGGCTCTGCTAACTTCAAGCTTAGAATATTTGTTGTGATCAACCCAACATTTCAGTCTCTAACACATTATTTGTTGTGCTTTCAAACTATTTCCCCTTAAGGAAAATGCATTCAAATATCTGTCAATAGCCTGTAAGCGCCATGGTTGCATTACTGACCGATATCTATCTTCTTGTTAGCTATCTGCAGTAATGTGCAAGCACTGTATCAATAAAACCTTAAGTGTTTATTTTAAATATCTCAGTAATAATAACATCTAAAACATGACCCGTTGTAAGGAATGTAAAGCAGAAGAGTGCAACTGAAAATAACAAACTCCCCCTTCCGCCTCTCTGGGATGGATATGAACACACGCGCGCACTCACAGCCCCTTCGTGGAGTATGAACCAGCCTGTCCCTGCTGAGCACAATGCTATAGATGACCCCACGTCTCTGGCGGGGGGAACTGGTCAACTTCTCCAACCTCGTTGCACGGACGGTCTCCGAGAGTGAAGGACAGCTTGTAGCGCAGACGCACCTTATCCTGCGAGGACGTAAAAAAAAACAAAAAAAACACGCAAACTTACACACTCGTGCAGAAGGTTTGGTGGCTCGGAAGATACACCTACATGCAAGAAATTACTACTGACTACCTATTACAGCACCGGTGTCCTGCTGCACAGTTTGGAACTGAAAACTCAAAGATAAAGAAGTGTGGCCCCAAACCTTTGTCCATGTAGTGTGTGTATTTCACTATATGGACAATATGTATATAGCTTGCATCCCACTAGGTCTTTGAGAATAATTATGTCATCTACCTTTGCTGGATTGGCCAGCAGCATGATCTGAGTGATGGAGGCTGGAGGTAGAATGGGGTTAAAGGGTGCCAGTTCTGTTCCTGATGGAGGCTGCAGCTTCACTTTCATTGACTGGCGGAAGACAAAAGGAGAAGTCAACGCTGTTCTTTTATTAGAGGACAGGTTCACTACACATGTTTTCTTTGACAAAGGGCAAAAGGACATTTTGTGCTACAAAGACTCAAAAGTGCTGAAGCCTCTCAGTGTTCATACCACTGTGTGAGAGTACTGTTTCAAACCTGTGAGTCTACCCTTTCACAAGTTGACAGCAGAGAAAATGATCTCGTTGAGCATGCAACAGACATTACAGGAGGAACGTGAACTTATTGCACTGTGGATTATCAACAGTAAGGTTTCTTTCAGTTAAAATACAAGAATTCCTTCCCTCCATCTGCATGGATGACCAGTTTGCAGGGCAGCAGCCTAAGCACCTCCTACAGTACATCCAAGGGAACACATAGACCAGGTAAGAAATGCAGTCTCTCCACTGTGTCCTGGTTGTATTCCAGGGCCTCCTCCCATGCCCAGAACACCTCACCCAGGAGCAGCCCAGGAGGCATCTTAGTCACAAACCACCTCAGCCGGCTCCTTTCGATGTGGAGGAGTAGTGGTTCTACTCCGAGACCCTCTCAAATGACTGAACTCCTCACCCGATGTCTAAGGGAGAGGCTAGCTACGATTCAGAGAAAGCTCATTTCTGTGACCTGGTTCGGCTGAATCACCTGAGTCAGCGGTGTTTCCAGTGAGTCTGTTCACTTGATTCAGTGAAACGGTGCAGCCAAATGACCTGGACGCACTGTGTTTTCGCTACTCCGCAGTCCACTCTCAGTTATTCGCTTTGTGTACTTAGCAGCAGCAGCTAGTCAAAGAACTCACATGATCTGCGTTAATGGAAACCTCAGACTCACGATTCAGTAGGACGACTCGTTAACCCGGGTGATTCAGGAACCAGTCGACACTTATGGACACCAATCAGTTACAACATTAAAACCACTGATGGGTGGAGTAAATACTGTAAATGCAAATGACACTGATTATTGTTACAGTGCAATGCTGTGCACGGAAGCCTTGGGAAACACTGTTCCCGACCAAGAACACCCTTCAGTGGGAATGACATTCCCTGACATCAGCGGTCTGCCCCAGCTGGACAATGCACCCTGACACGCTGCAAAAACTAGGAACAAAGAGGCCAAGGCAGTGACCTGTTGCTGTTTGGGGCCCCCATGTGCATGTTCATCAATGGGCCAGAGCTATTTTAATGGATGCAGAAAGACCTACACAATATTAAACATATGGTTTTAAGCTGATTGGAGCATGTTCTTGGAAAGTTTTTAAAGGTTTGGTAGGCATGTTTAGAGGTGGGGTGTTACTGGACAAAACCTCCCCAGACACAATAACCGTTCAGCATATGAAAGAAATCTAGACTGCTTTCAGGCTTAGGAGATTTAGCCAGTCACTTTGAACTTCAATCGAACCTCTCCTCATAACAAATCTCATAATATAACAGAAATTAAAATAGAAATTATAATAGAAATTAGAAACAACACGTCACCCAATGTAGGAGCTACAAAAAAGGAATGTTTACAATGAAAACCTAGAGAAGTTAATGTCTTTACCTTAGGAACAGCAGCTTGTAGGACCACACTGTGAACAGGCAGGGGTGCTGTGTTAAGCATTGACACCACCATTACTAACACGTCAGGCCTCCCGGGGGGACAATCAGAAGCAAAGTTGAGCAGCACGCGAACACCGTCCTTATCATATGCAGTCACGGGTAAGACTTTACCTGAAGACACACAACAAACAACCAGTCAGCGTGAACTACCCTCCGAGGTGGAGAATTAGACACTTAGCATTCCTTGTTCCTTTTCTCCCATTCTTTACTGTTCTTACTTGGTCTGATGGCCTCCAGAGGGACGTGCACATTGTTCAGGGAGATTTCGTTGGCTCTAACCGGGCTGCCCTGGAGTGGAGGGTGGCAAGGGGACAGAGAGCGGAACAGTGGACTTCCGGGGGCCGAGTCGAGGCTATGGGCCTTCATATGTGACAAGGCCGGCGAGCCAGGCATGGTTCCCTGGAGAAGAGATGCTGAAGAGGGAGAGCCCTGCACAGGAACGAGGGGGGGTGCTGCTGCAGGAACTCCAAAGCTGTTTCCTCTGACCATCTTCTGGTTGGACAAACTGAAAATCCCATGTAATCAACCACAATAAAGCCTCATTGTGCTTTTTTAAATACCCTCAGTGCTTTAAGACAGAATTGCAGAAACTTTGCTATTTGAAGAATTAGAAATTTTGATTTCCAATAAAACATGGAGGGGAAAACAATCACTATATTACCTCTTGTGATCTGAAAAGCCCATCATGGCCAGGTCCTGCAGGTTCTGTAGACTGCAGGTGGCGGCTGGTTCAGCTGGTGGCACCACCGGACCTGAACAAGCTATGCTGCCAAATATACCCATGCTTGTTGCTGGGGCCTGAGGAGGACAGGAGGATATAAGATGATTTATTCTCCTGTCACACACTGGCTACATATCTGCAGTTAGGTATCTTAGATGTACCTGCAAGGAACCCCACTGATCAGAGATTTCATGAAGCATCGGTTTTGATCGGCTGCTCTGAGAGGTAGGGGGGTCATTTAGTCCTGGGAGAAGATGAAGGCATTCATCATTATGAATAATAACAAAATAATAACAACCAATGCTTCACTATAAAATTCACAGAACAAGCATATTTCCAAAAGTGTCACACTGTTCCTTTAATTCCATAAGACACGGTGGGGATGTTCTACCAAGAGACAGTAGCTCATCATCCAGGAGCGAGAGTGCGGTGGAGGCCTGGTCGGCGGGGGGGTGACTCGGGCTGCTGCCCTGGCTGCCAGTGAGGCGTTTGGGAGGAGGCGGCAAGATAGGGATCGGGGCCACTGTGAGATCAGTCGAGACGGGATGTGAGGACTGGGACGGAGGGGCAGCGGGCGGGGGAGGGCTGGGAACATCAAGGCCGGCGAGGTCAATCAGTGTATCTGTGATTTCTGCTGAGAGACACAGACATAAAAACTGAACCCAACACATGTATTAGACACAAAAGGGCAATCAAGGTATTTGTTTGTTTTTTTTAATGAAAAACATCTCTCACCACTCTCGCTGTGACCAGCTGTAGATTGAGGTTCTTCGCTGTCCCCGTTGATTGGCTGCCCCTCAACAATCTTCTTATAGGAGCTGATGACCCTGGACAGGTCGTCGCTGGCCTGGAGGATGTCGCCTGAGGAGTCGGAGGTGGGCGTTTACAGATTTGACGCAATGACACGACACATAAAAAGTGAACGAGGGACTGCTTAGGCGAACCTAAACTGGCGTCGTTGTCCTCTGTCTCGGTGGCCATTTTGAAAGCGGCTCGCCTCAGCTTGTCACAGCGCTCGTAGAGCTCCTGAGAGGTGACACAGAGGACGCGCTGTCACCATAACATTAATCATCATTTTAAATAAAAAACATTAGGTCCAAGCAATATTTTATCAACAACACATCATCGGCCACACGTAACCAAACTTAAATGGCAGCTCACAAACCAATAGGTGATGTCGCGTTAGCTGTACACACTCTACGGCACGGACACACACCTTAATGATCTCCTTGTCCGAGTCGGTGGAACTGTCTTTATTGTAGTGGGACAGCATCTCAGTCAGCAACTTGACGTTGATGTTCACCTCCTCCAGCGTGTGCATTCGCTTTGTGACCTTCTGCACGCGCGCCTCGTCCTGGCGGAAAACAATAAAGGTGCCATTTGAGGAGGAACACGATGCCTGCGTTAAACAGAGGGCTCTGACGTGTCTCACCTCTTTCACCATGTTTTTGATTAATCTGTTGGCTTCCTGAAGATCTTCTGGGTTTTTACTGCGGAGAAGCTCAGCGAGCAGCTACACAGACACAGACTTAAACATCAGCGTGCTTGTTATAATAGTAGGAATAGAAGATTGGAAGATTAGAATACATTAAGAGAAATTATTAGAATTAAATCTCTCACCTTGC
Source organism: Apistogramma diplotaenia (assembly GCA_015052665.1). Lineage (NCBI taxonomy): Eukaryota > Metazoa > Chordata > Actinopteri > Cichliformes > Cichlidae > Apistogramma > Apistogramma diplotaenia. The sequence continues at coordinate 19,130 of VOQJ01006942.1, forward strand.
CCATGTCCTCGTTGTCAAACACGGGATGTTTAGGTCGCGTTGGAGGAGAAGGAATCAGAGTCCTGTCCAGCGGTAACTCTGGGTCATGTGCCACGAGGCCTGTCGAAGGAAGCAAGGACCAGACTGAAGAAACATTCACGCATAACATACATTATGCTAATGCTGATCCACGTATGCACACACCCTGTCTCTTCAGCGTCTGGTAGGCTTCACTGATCTTGGTTTCACTGGGAAAAGCGACTGTCCAGCTGTACAGCATTTCAACAATCTTCCTTTTCACCTTCTCGGGCGCACTCTCACCCAAGTACTGGAAATACAAAGCAATGCCTCATCAGCCCCCTCGGCACGCATTTTATCAGCACGAAGCCTATCTGAAGAGGCCTCACCTTTGGAGAAACAACTTTGATCAACTCGTTCAAAAATCGATATTTTCCGACTTCATTGTGAAACCGTCTGCCGCAGTTCTTCATACATGCCTCCAGTACCTGCCCACACAATATTTAGGGGAGTGGTTTGTTCAGCAGTTCAGAGAAATGTGCTTGTTCACGGGTTTGTGAAGCGCTTCTTACTGTCAGAGCTTGAAGAGCCTCCCATTCTTGCGGAGAGTGGATTTTGTGTACGAGCAGAGTTACGGCTATCTGGGGACTGCGAGAAAAGAAGGCAAGAAGAAAAAAATGAATCAATAAATATGTTCCTATATGTTAAAAAAAAAAAAAGTATTAGACATACCCTTCCAGCTCCTTGTTGATCTGATCACAGAAGCCAATGATGTACTCCCAGTCCTCCTGCCTGTTTGTTGGATGGGTGGCTTTATCTGTTAGAGAAAGACTAAACTAAACTGGTGTGTTCAAGGAGCATCATCCAGTGCAACACACTTTATCAACTGCTCAGAAGGTAATGACAAACAAAATAAAAGTCGTTTTTCTGCAATAAAGTAGCATCTTTATGTCTATTACAGCTGACATCAGATTGTTGGTACTGATCATCAGTGATGCATTACTGTTGATGCTAATCAGGTGGAGCTAGCTCTAAGTACTTTGCATAGAGGCAGGCAGACTCATGTGAGGATGAGGTTTCTTCAGAAAGGTTACAAAAAGAACTGAGGTCTGGTTAGATAATAAGTAAGAAACAGGAAAAAGGAAAAGTCTGTCTGCTCATACTTTCTCTACGACCAGCTTCTCAAAGACTGAAACTAAACACAGACCTCTGTTTCATTTTTATTTGCTTTGATCTGAATTTCAGGACCTGAACCACGCTCCAAACACTTGGACCACGCATCTATAAATAGCTACTTGTGCCACACACCCATTTGTTCTCGATTCTGTGCCCCACCCCACTCTAAAGGTATCAGGAGGATCTGGCAGACCCGGGAGCCGCCGCCAATCCTTGGTGAAGCCTTCCCCAAACCCAAGCCTCTGGCCTAGTTTAGTGTAAACAAACATTTGTCATTTATACTTCAAGATAGTCTGAACTGTGATAACGGACCCTGAGAGGGCTCACCCTCTAGCTTCCTGCTCTGCAGTGTTCACTTTAAACAGCAAACTGGGTGGACTGTCAGAGAAGAGTTGAAGTTATTCTGTCTTTGCACCACCTTGCATTTCCAGTCATCCACACACACAGCACACACTCTCACAAACTAATTGGACAACTGAACCTTTTGTGTGTGAGCTCACCTAAATTTATTATTAACTTTAAATGCTTGCAAAATTCTAACCTGAAAAGCAGCTGTCATAAAATAAAACTGCAATATTTATTTGATACATACCCATGTGAGTCCTGTGTGGTGAACCTGACAATGGAGTGACTGTTATTACTCCTCCTCTGTGCAATAACTGATGCATTGTCTACAGTTTCCAGTGCTGTTCATTCATCACCCACACTCATCTGTTTCTGCCCTGAAAGCTGCGCTCAGCTGTGCAGTGAGGGGGTAACTATGCGCGGAACTCCGTGCCTCTGCACAATCACTGCACGCACTGATCTGTCACTGGCACAGACTGTTTATTACAGCTCTCCACCCATTCAGCTAAACATGCAGACACTGGTTGGACTGCCTGGATCTCTGATCAAATTGCAGGAAAGCCGCTTTCGACGGGGCGCTGACAGCTTCTGCACACACTGATTTTCTCCCTCCGTCATGACGGAGCAATGTTTCTAGCTAATTAACCATGCTATTTAATTAATAGAATGGGATTAATAACTCACTGAGCCAAGATTCAAGCGACTCCCCTTCCTGGTACGCCATAGCACTACAAACATCGCGTGATGTCACCGGCGTGTTCGCGAGAGTCCGTAAAAAAATATGGTCGGAATTATTTTTGCAAAAAGACGTCCATCCACTTTTGGAAAAATAAACACATTTATTCTATTTTGATATTAAAATATGTCAAATAAGCCCTTTAGCAGCTTCATTATTTTTTCAAAGGCAACTGCGGGGGCTACTAACCCGGGGTCCTAACCAATGCTCACATTTTCAAGATGGCTGCCTCCATCTCGGGATTATTAAAATCCTGGACACCGAGGTAAAAATGACTTTTATTAACACAAACACATATTAACAGGTGATTTAGCGTTGTACATTATTTGTAAGTGTAAGTGTAACTTCTGTGGCTACATAGTTAACGAACTAGCTGCAATTTTAAAATGAACTCAGTCCCTGAAGGAGGTGAAGGTACGGGGGGTAGCGTTTACTATTATTATAATGCTACTGTCAGTTTCCACTGAACAAATATGCCACCGGACAATCATGATGGAATCAACTCAGTGCATTTAGGCATGTAGACGTAGTCAAGATGACCTACTGAAGTTCGGACTGAGTCTCAGATTGTGGAAGAAAGATGATTTACGTGACTTTGAACATGGCATGGTTGTTGATGGCAAACTGGCTTTCCTCAGTATTTCGGGGACTGTTGATCTGTTGGGATTTTGCCACATAACCATCTCTCGAGTTTACAGGGAAATATTCAACAAAATGAAAATATCCAGTGAGCATCAGTTCTCTGGATGAAAATGCCTAGTTGATGTCAGAGTGGCCAGACTGCTTTGAGCTGATAGGAAGTCAACAGCTAATAAGGGAGGGCGTATCTGATAGATCAGGGTTAGTTTTAGGGTCCTCATCACTTTAATTCCATCTGTAAACACATAAACGACCAGGTAACTGTGAAACTCGGCTCTGTCATTTGTTTGCAGAGTGTTCCTAGTGAGATGGAGCAGATACAACCCTTATTACCTGGAGCCTGAGGTCAGGAAGGAGGTCTATGGACGATCGGAGACGGAGCTGAGTGCCGAGGAGAAGGAGCAGCGTGAGCTCAAAGCCATCAGACCCATCAAGGCAGCAACAGGCGGAGTCACCAGCTCAGTTTTCGAAGACCCAGTCATCAGGTAGAACTCACATCCCTGCTCACTGCATGAGGAAATAATTGTGCATCGGAAAGTTCATGACAGGTGATCGTTTCTGCTTTTGTTTTTCAGTAAATTCATCAACATGATGATGAAACAAGGAAACAAGGTCTTGGCTAGAGAGATCATGACACAGGTAAAAAAAATAAATAAATTCACAGATCTCAGCAGCAGTCTAGATGGATAATTAAATGATCACTTGTCTTGTTTTTAGACACTGGAGAACATAAAGAAGAAGCAGGTGGAGAAGTTCCACAAAGCTCCTGAGGGCAAGAGAGATGCAATCGAGTGTAATCCGTACGCCATCTTTCACCAGGCTCTGGATAACTGCAAGCCTGTTGTTGGGCTGGCCAGCATCAAGAAAGGTGGAAAATACTACCAGGTCAGTGACAACACACACCGATATGTGCACAGAAAACCAAAAACTAAAAAGAGACTCCCTAAAACATCAGTTGTCTTCGGTTTTCAGAAGCATTTGCTGATCCTGTACCGCAAAACATTAAAGGCGACTAATTACATTCTCTGACCTCACCTAGGTTCCCATTCCGCTCAAGGACAACAGGCGGCGGTTCCTCGCCATGAAGTGGATAATCACAGAGTGCAGGGATAACAAACACAGACGCACGCACATGTATGAAAAACTCTCCCAGGAGCTGCTGGCAGCCTTTGTCAAAGAGGGCAACGTGATTAAGAAGAAGTACGAGATGCACAAGACGGCTGAAGCCAACAGAGCCTACGCTCACTACCGCTGGTGGTAGAAAGTGAAACGGTGTCGCCTGGAATCTGCAAATGGACGGACTGAACAGAAGTCCAGTGGGCCACAAAGACTCGCAGCTGCTCACAGTGTTAAGACATGAAAACTAGTCGGACTGCAAGAAGTTCTGCCGGAGATTAAAACATGTACGAAGAACTGAACATGGCTTACTGTCACTTTTGTGTTAAGGAAGCTGTACTGTGTACAATAAAGTGTGATGTATTTGCAACAATAAACACAAAGTAAATAAAAAGATTTATTAGAACAAACTTTCATTTAATGCACAACCGAACCATAAAAAAGGAAACAAATGTAAAGTGTAATAAAATATCCACGCATGCTACACCCGGGTCTGAGGCGAGTCAGATTGATTTAGTTAAGTCCTTGTTGAACTCACTGCAGTTTGTTTAACACACAAGCTTGTTTCTTCTCAGCAAGTTTGATTCATTTGGCCCACAAATATGCTAATGAACACAAAGGTGGAATATCAAGTCTCCCGACTCTTTAACAGGAGGTGCTTTTGAGAGACAAAACACAGAGCACTTTCATTAAATTCTGCTGTTTTTTTTTCATTGTCAGACTGCCTTTAAAGTCTAATTTTAATATACATTCTGCAGGTAACGGTTATGAAAATGACAATATTTGAAAGAAATTTAATATTTTAACAGCAGGACACTGAACCTGTGAACTTGTGCCTGAGTGAACTCCTGAAAAGCATCAGAGTATCAAAGTTTAGCAGTGTTGCTGGTGTGAAGAGAAGTTCAAATATTTTTGGAAAATACTTTCATATTAGCTTTGCATTCATGACTGAACGGCAAATATATAAAGGGAAAGAAAACAGACTAGCACCTCAAACACAAATGAAAAATTCAGTCTTTATGGAGTGTGATGGTGTTCATGTTATGTTGGCACAGCTTAAAGTTTTTAGATCAAGAAATCCGACAGAAGTCCTCAGAAAAATAAAATCTGACAAAATAAATAAATCCCTGAATTAAGACTCTGCCAAACTGATCAGTAACGGGAGCCTTACAGGACAAAGCATCCAGAAATCCTCTCAAATGCAATTCAAACCCTTTTCAGAATTGTTATTTTACACTAAAATATTTAAATAATCAAATCGGGTTTCATTTGACTGGAATGTTTTTTTTTGGATTTGGTAAACTTAAGTTGAAATAGTCACTCAAAAAAGGAATGCTAGAAAGATTAAAAATTAAAATCTAAAAAGATTTTTAAAAAAAAGCTTCTTAAGCTGCATCAAACTTTAACACAAAGGTCTTTGAATCAAAGTGTACCTGAATGTGGCGAAACCTCGTTAACTGAACTTCAGCTCCCCGTGACCTATTGCACTTTCCACCTCCACAGCACATTCCAGGAGTTATCGTATTAGTCTTTTTTTATATATATATTTTTTTTTAGAAAAATCTCCATCTTCTCAAACTCTGCCTTGGATTGCCTGAAAGATATCGCCATCTATCATCAAAAAGCTGGTTTTATAATCAGTGGTGATTCAAGCGAAGTGAGCGTTGAAGCGAGGTGCTTGAACGCTCTGATGCTCAGCGACCTCCTCCTTGTGTCCTAATCAGCTATTTCACTGTAGTAATACTTGTGGGCGGTGCTACTGAGCATCCAGCCTCCGGCCCTGAACTCCAGGATCTCCAGCAGCAGCAGGCGGGCCATGGAGCTCAGGCCCTCCTGGAGCAGAAAACCATCCCGCAGCAGGAAGAACAGCTCGTCCATCCGCTGGCTGTTCATCTTCTCCAGCTGCTCTCCGATGCGATGGAGTTGCAGCACCAGACAGTCCACCTGTGGAGGAAGGCGGAGGAGATCAGTCGAATCTACCCCTCATTATCATGTCTGCGATAATCCAGGAGGAACATCACAATAGCACTTTTACACTTCTACGCAAAGGATTGAACATTACTTTTACCAGACCTCTTCCTCACCTCTTCCTCATTCATTAGAGAGCCTGGTTGGGCCAATCTCATCAGGCAGTCATACACAGGATGGACCATGGCCACCATCGGCATGTTGTTCACCTAAGATACACAGAGTGGAGCATCCTTACAGCAGTTGAGCATCATCAGCATAAAATAATAATGAAATAAGTGCTTAAGTCTAATTTGTTAAGTCTAAAGACAAGAATCAGTAGCATAAACCACCCTGTTTAAACCTGCTCTTAGCAAGGATGAAACCTGAGTGTGCTCAGATCACACCATTCAGGCTCATTTCTCTGCTGCAGATGAATAAACTGCTTACTACAAGATATACGCCACAGATTTCAGGAGCAACATGATAAGCATGTTTTCACATTTTTGTAGTTTCAGGTCACCTAAATCTGCTCAGGGGACTATACTAGGACCCCACAAATGCGGCTGTATAAGGTTTCTGCAGTGTGGACACACACACACACACACACACCTCCAGTCTGAAACTTCATCATGGGATGAAAGATGAAAGAAAACGCTTTGA
>VOQJ01006942.1:37138-48422 GCA_015052665.1 Apistogramma diplotaenia
GAGAGGGGCGAGGAAAGAGGGTGAAGAAGAGAGGGGGGGGGGGGGGGGGGGGGGGGGGGAAAAAGAAAGAATAGCAGTGACTGAACAAATGGTGGAGGCGGCCGGGTGTTAACTTGAGAGTGGAAGGAGCCTTCTATTGAGTTTGCCTCCACCCACATTTGTTACAATCAGTTTCAAATGTGAGATTATGACCATCTGCGAAACCATCGTGATATTCTTGCAACTCCCATGACCCACCACTAAGTGGAGCTGCAGCCTTTTCTTTCCAACTACAGTCTGCATGGAGGTGATATGGTGTCAGGGCCAGACTTGGCCCTACTGCCAATCAAAGTGCTGCTCTGAAGGTTGAGAGGAGATCAAGTGCTTTTAACAACACCGAGAGCACATTGTGAGGCTGTTTAAAAAGAATGAAGAAAAAAACAGCCAATTTATCTTCTGTCTGTGTAAAGTTCTGTGCAAAAGATTTGAGCCACTCCTAATTTCTTTAGATTTTGCTTCAATGGAGACTTTCTTGTAATATTTGAAGTGGTCTTGAGTAAAACACGATGGGGGCTCTGCCATGGCTGGGGCTGCATTTAAGCAGGCGGTTTTGGGGATCTTGTCACAAATGATGGAATTATGAAAAACACCATCAGAGCCACCAACTGGAAAGCACCTGACTGGCAACAGCTTCATGTTGTCATGCTGAAAAATGAAGCTATTGCATACCTGGATAGAAAAACACACAGTGGAACACTATCATTCGTGGATTGGCCTCCCCAGGGCTCAACATCATTGAAGCAGTGAGGTATGATCATCAAAAGGCAGCCAACATCCAAAGAAGAGCTTTGAATGACCTTCAAGAAGCCTGGAGAACTATTCCTGAAGACTGCTTGAAGAAATGACAAGAGAGCTGCCTCAGAGAGTTCAGGCTGCGCTGAAGAATAAAGGCAGTGATACCAAATATTGATTTTCAAGCTTGTTAGAAGTGTACAAACTTTGTTTTTGCCTTACACACTGTATTTTCAAAATATCGCTTCGCCTATTCCCTAATTTTCTTAGCAAAATACAAAGAAACGAGGGGCGGCTCAAGCACTGCATGCATCTGTGCATCTACCAAGAAATCTATAAGAAATGATGATAATGACAGATAAACTCTTCCACTAAAAAAAGAGACATACTTTCCTATAACTGCACAGACTGTACAAGATACAAATGAATGCAAAGACAAAAACATAAAGAGTCACAATCACTCTCTGTGTAAAAACTCAATTCGCTGAAGGAATATGAACAGCAGCAGAATGACTGATAAGCCTCCTCATGTCCTTCACACACAATGATGCAATAACTCTGACAAAGAGAATTCATTATTTCTGATTTTGTTGAAAACACAAGAGGCAACAAGATGAGGCGATAAAACAGACAGAAAAGAGTACAGCAGGGCAATTTTCAGATGCAGCCGTATTCCTACGATTCACATCCAGCCACGTGAGACGGAGAGCTGTACTCACATTATCATTGTTCCCTTTGTTGTCCTCGTATTTGGTCTCAATGTGGATGGAAAACTTGGGCAGGAAGGAGCACTGAAAAGAGGAAATAAAAAGAAAATAAACAAATAAAAGAAATAAACATACGTGAAGGAAACTTTTTCTGTTATGCTGCTTTATCTGGTTTGTTCCCGGTCACTCCACACAGGAGGATCAACTGTGTCTACAGCCCTTTTCAGACGTAGTCAACAATGCAACTTCCATTTAGGTGAACATTTAGGCCAATGAACATGCATGTAATCTTACACAGGCTCACTCTTTGACTTGACTTCACATGTTTTAAACGTGTGCTGTGCCGAAAAAAATCAAGAAGCCGACGCACTCAGATGCCACCAGATTAATGGAGAAGACTGCATGTCTGACAGGAGCTTATATCTGAGCTTCATCACACAAAAGCAACGCAGTAATGATTATTCTCTCAGGATGTAAAGCTGCATCACACATGCTTCCTTTCTTTACAAGCAAGTTAGTGTGTTTGTCCATTTTGGCTGCCGTCATGATTATGTATGGCATTGGAGGACGGATCGATGCTGCTGCTGTTGTGTGTGTGCGTGTGTGTGTGTGTGTGTGTGTGTTTGGGTCGTGCATGCCTCTTCTTATTGCAGTTACTCAGCACAATTCAGTTGCCTTGTGAGTCTTAAAAAGAGACAAGAAAACTGTGCAATATGTGTTTGCCATTCTAAGGTGAATTAGTAGGTTCATGAAGAACCCTCATCAGTGAGACTAGTAACAAAGGTGGCACACGGACCTCAGTCTCACCGGTGAATAAAACCAAGCACCTAGCCGTGCAGTCTGCCTTCACAAACATTTGTGAAGGTATAGGGGCTGTTCTGGAGAGCTCATTGATATGAATGTGGTGCTGTGTGCCGCCACTGCAGCAAGTCAAGTTGGCGGAATGTTGTCTCTCTTAGCTTTGCCACAATCAAATGTAAGTATACTATTGCAAAGTGGAAACATTTAGGAACCACAGCAACTGCAAACGTCCTCTGGCATTAACATGAGCACAAAAACTGCATGGCATGGGTCTCCACGGCTGAGCAGCTCCTGTAGGTTTAAAGTGTAGGTGTGTATATCGTGTACTTTAAGTTCTCTGCAATCAGAGTATGACATGACAATGTGACTAGCTATTTTTTTCATGACAGTGTCGCTGTCATGTCAGCAACACTCACATTCTTAAAGCTGAAACATTGCAAACTTTCATATGAGCTGGCGTGACCTCCCTAACAAATCCAGATGCTGCAAAGGCAGTTGCATAATCTCAGGGAGGGTGAAGAAATGGTCGCTGCATCTTTGCTACTTTAGACATAAGGAGATGGTGTGTGTGTGTGTGTGTGTGTGCGGGGGCATGTCTTGGGGCATGTCTTCTTAATGTCCCGGTGCAAATCATTAGTGCTTTTTGTTGGCAACAGTCAATTAAACAGTCAAACAGCTGAGAGCTGTGGGGGTTTCGGTTAATGTCTTTAATGAAAGGTTTCCTTGATTAGCTTATATTGACAAACAGATTACAGCAGGGGCGCGGGTGATGCTGAAGCAGGAATCTGGACATGAAGGTAAAGTACACTCACAACTCTCCTGATGCTCTGGAGGGTTAAATAAAAGAATTCAATTCCACACACAAGAGTCTGGGCCCAATCTGAGCGACCAAGAGCTCATTTATCCAAAAGGAACTCGGTAGAGTTTCTTTAGGATTTGTCCCGAGCATCTCCCTGCGGAGATATTCCATGTCTGTCTAACTTGGAGTTGACTTCAGGACAGACTTGTGCACACTGGAGAAATTACATGCCACCAATAGAGACGCCTCAGCGTCTGTGTTACCCTTCACTGCCTCCTGCCAACAGCTGCCAGCAGTTAACGATGATTATTACTGTCTCGCAGGTTCCCTTTTAAAGTGACAGTTGAGATGATATCAATACTCCTCATCTCCACTTTCATCACATTACTTGTGTGTAAATGAAACTTGATGTTTTTGAGTCATTCTCATTTCCCATAATTATGCGGGATGCAAAACCCCCCAAAGTCGACAGAGAGAGAGAAACACGAGATATTAATGAAAGAGAACAGATTCTGTTCGGATTTAATCACCGGATCAGATCACACCGGAGATCAGATGTGAAATTACATTTGTTTGCAAAAATGCAGTGGGTTTGGTAAAGAAATAATTTGCTGTCAGAAAAAAAAAAGTCCGAATAATAAGATGGAAATAATGTGCACATTTGTCTTCCTCTTACGTGCACACACTCAGGATTTCAGCATGTTACTCCAGGAAGTCACGATAACTAAAGACTACATTTGTGAAACTAAAGAGTTGAACGCACTTTTGGAAGTTTATGATACAGTGCTTGTTATTTGTTTGCTATGAACTTAATATAAAGGACCACAAAATAAGTACCTACAAACATCAAAATGTGGATTTTCTTCCTTAAAAAAGTTGGGACATTGAATCACATTTCAAATATTTTTCAGATACGTTTTCTGGTGACGTAGAAATGAATTAATCATCAAATCATTTCAGCTCGACCTGCTCAGCATTAATGCTGTACTGTACACAGTGTGCCGGCGATGATGTTCTGAGACTTTTTTATGCAAGTGGCCGTGAAATAATGCAGGAGTTGGCTTTGTGTTCTCCACTGTATTTCTTTTATTCCAGAGAGTAAAACCAAGACCTTGGATCCATTCCAGTCTCCACAGTTCTGATATATGCGAGCATTAAAGTGCATAATTATGCATTTCTGTATTATGACACTACCAAGTGGCAACTGAGATTAAGTACATGGTGTTTTTTTGGGAACTCACTGGAAAAGACGGGTTAATATTTACAATGTATCATGCCTTATGTGCTCTGATGATCAGGGCAACCAAAAAGAATCAGACATCACAGTATTACAGTATTACAATCACAACTGTCGACTAGCAGTGCGGCCTGTTAGCATGCGCTGAGGTCCTTGAGACTGTTAGTGTTGGGTTAGTGCTATCAGAGATGTGCTCGGCTCAGGGCTCAGCAAACATAACCTCCTCCTTTTCCAACTCTCACCCTCAACCTCCACAACACAGCATCTGTTTGATCAAAGAGTCTTTTTTTGTGCGTGTCTGTGCAGACGTGCTGAAACTACTCACCGTGTACTCTGACCACATCATCAGCAGAGGCCATCAGTATAATGGATGGGAATGGGAGGTGGAGGGTTGGGGCATCACAAAGATGGAAAAGAACAAAGACATGAAACAGAATTTGAGAGATAAGACATAAGAGAGATAAGAGAGGAGAAAAAATACTTTAGTTCAAAATGGGGGGGAAAAAAAAAAGAAGAACCATTAAGCTTCAGCTCTGTTCGGCTTCGTTTCCAGTAAAAGGACATGAGAGGAGCCCATTTCTCTAGGATACAGCCCCATTTTTAAAAATCTGTGTGACACTGATTTTTTTTTACCATGCATGGTCCCGCTGAGTGCATCTTTAGTCTCATAAGCACACTGTACATACAGAAAAAAAAATGCTGTCACCGAGTAGCTCTTTATTTTAGAAAAAAGTTCAAAATAACCCAAAAGCAATGCGATATTTGCAGGTTTGTGGATCTTTCAGGATTTTTGTGACAACCCAGTGGTGTCACTTTAATTAAAAAAAACTTGAGGCCCGTTAGAGCACATATTTTTGATGACCAAACACAAAATCTGTCAGATTCACAAATAACAACACAGGTGTCAGATTTGGACAGAGTCATGCATCTATATCACCGCATCAAAGTACATCCTTTTAGAGCAGAGTCTATGACAAATAGTCAAAGCATTACCTGTGATAGTGTACGGATAATAGTTCCAAGCCTTCTCTGTGACATAGAAAATCTTGGGGACCACTGCTCTGGCCCAACTGGGCAGCTTGCTGTCAAAGAAAGACAAGTGGGTAGGTTAGCAAAGTGAAGCAGAAGTAGAAAGACGCAACTAGTGTGTGCGCTTCACGGTCAAAGCAGTCCTCTCTCAAAGTTTCTCCACTCTTTTTTTTTCTTCTTTCACTCAGAATAGTGTGGAGCTGTGTGGAGTCATAATGAGGCTATACACGGCAGCCATGATGGCCCCTTGGGGAAGCTGATTACTCCCTGTACCCTGCAGGAGAGTTTCACCAGCTTTCACTCTGATAGATTTAGAAAGGTGCATAAAGGCAAATAGAGGAAATAGAGAGTGAGGGCTATTACTCAATACAAATGGATTCTAAATGCTGACAGCCAAGTAACCAAGCACCTTATTGGATGTCTAATAGAAAAAAAATTACAGAGGAAAGGGAACATCAGGGCTTTGGTTAGGAGGGAAATTGCCATGCCAAAGATTTGAGAAATACACAAATTTACCAGTGAATAGAGAAGATTGACTTTTGAAACTCTGACATTTGGAACAGTAAGCCCTGATTGGCAATAAACCCTGAGAGAAAAGAAGGGTTGCAGACAGTCATTATGGAGCGTCATCAGAAAAAGTTTGCTGCAGCCCAACTCACATTTAGGCCAGATTTCTGCTCCCTGAAAACCAGACAATCAAGCACGGCAAATAGCAGCTTAATTGGACTCAAAGTCATCATTAAGTTGTACCTTTCAGAAAAATTCTCTTCTAAACCACTGATTATTTAACTCCCACTTTTCCAAGCTCTTCTCTCTCTCTGTTTTTTCTGTCTGGTAGATGAATATAGAAATGGAACTGGTTTGTCACTAAAGCCATTTTACACACTTTGAACATTGGATAATTTCAGGAGAATAAGGTCAGGATATTTTATACAGTTGTCCTTTCTCACATTGGGCACGCAGCAGGAAATAATACTCTGTTTTAGGAGAGGGAGGTGCCTGGATAGGAGCCTGCAGGAGGCAGGACACAGGACGCCCGCTCACTTGCAGGCAGGGAGGGCACCAAAATATTAGCTTTGCAGAATCCAACACTATGCGCAAGTTTTCTAAAAGAGCAGCCAGGTTAAAGCAAACGAGTAATGTCCAACCTGACTGTGCTGGACATTTGAATTCTCACATGCACCTCCGTTGGCTGAGCCCTGGCAATGTTCGGGACTGCAGTGTGTGTGTGTGTGTGTGTGAAAATGGCTTAAGGGCCTGTACAAGCTGCAGGGACGTGGTGCAGACAGCTCCCTCCAGTCCCCCTCTAATAACCTGTCAAACAGCCAGGGGAATGTCCAGACACAGCAGACCGGCCACATGCCTTATTTTCAAGCCACACACACACACACACACACACACACACACACACACACACACACACACACACACTCACATCTATTAGTGGTTGTTTCTAGCAGATATCACTCACAGTCTGACCTGTGGTGTTCCCTACTGCTCCATCCTTGGACCTTTGAGCTTTTCTAAATGTTTCTACTCGGATATATTGTTCATATTCATCATCACTGTGCCAAGCAGAATAAGTCCCAACAGCTGATGCTTTTCAGAATTGAAGACGTGGATGCTTCCAAAACATCCTCCAAATAAGAGGAAAATCAGACAATTCTACTGAGCCAACACATAGAGACCAACAACATTCACACCTACAGTCAATTTAGAATCACAAGTTAACCTAAGCCCCTAACTGCAGGTCTTTGAACTGTGTGATGAAGCCAGAGTACCCGGAGAGAACCCACGCAGACACTGGCAGCACTGCAAACTCCAGAAATGCCCCGGCCACACGATGGATTAGAACTCAGGCAACAGTGCAAAACCCCACACCACTATGCTGCCCTGAATGTGATTAAAAAAATATTAAAGGGAATTCAAATTCCACTGGAAGGGAAGAGGGAACGGGGTTATATCTGAAGATTAGCTAGTTTTTGTGTTGCTGCATCCCGGACTGACCGACGTCAGGTTACGGAGGAACGAGCAAAGAGGGAAATTACCAGGAACTGCCTAGGATAAGACAGAATAAGAACTTAAGATTATTGGCCTAATTTATCCAGTGTTGCTTAGTTAAAAGAAGTGAGCAGAAATTCTAAATTCAAATGTCAAAAACACGCATATCCATACACTTAAATAGAGGACATATCTGCCACAAAATGTGAAGGATGTGCATGTTAGAGAAGGGCCTTTAGCTTAAAATGACAATCTTTAATTTGCGCTATTTTCCAGTCTTCAGACACTAACCTTTGGCTTCTGCATGCGCTGTGGCCACGCTTGTAGTGTGGGCGGCAGGTGAAGACTCCGCTCCACAGCTTTCAGCAACCCTCTGTCCTGCACACATCGCCTTCAAAGTCTGGAAGACTGCTTGAGGAGCCACATTCATCTTCAGCAAGTCCACTATGATCCTGTGAGGGGGAGTGAGAACGTGAAATCATGGATCTCTTCCGTTTATTTCTCTATATAAACCACAGTCGGGGCTGATTATGATTAGACATACTTAAAAACCTCCTGATCCACCGTGATTCCTGCAGCCTGAGTAAGTTCAAACAACTCCATTTCTTCGGCGCTGAGGACTTTCTTCTTCTTTATAGCATATTTCTGTACATTAGATGTCACCACCAGCGCAGGGGAGTCAGGGGCAGAGGGGATCGTTTGTTGTGGTTGTTGAGACATGAGTAATGCACGTACTGAGGGGTTAGAATAAATAATAACAAAATAAGATGCACTGACATACGGTGTATATGCGGTATAACTGCACCTCCTCTCCGAATATTATTAAAAATATAACCACACTAGACTCTAAACCGATTAACATAACAAACGTCTGATTCGTTCAAATTAAAACATACCTACCATTAAAAGAGCAGAGCTGTGTGCTGAGCGTTTACAGAACCATTAATCTCAAGTTCCTTCCGTTTGAGCCAGGCGTGACGCGCCAAAAGTACGTCATCGCCGTGCGTGCTACACTATGGGATTTGTAGTTCGTTAACACGTTCATATTAAAAAGTTATAGTATTCAGCTTTCCATCATGTCTTCATTTAAGATCGTAAATCCTAATTTAAAGTCTAAAAGCAAATTTTCATTAAATTGTTAATTTTCAAAATTAACTATTTTCAGTGGTCACTCGGACATAAAAATTGAATGCATAAACGACCAGTCAAATCGGATTAAAAACAGCCTAAAATAAAAACTTGCTGACTGCTCCAAAATAAGTTGCTTTTTTTTACCACCGCCATCTTTGCTGCGGAATTTTCCCGTACATTCAATTCAAGACCGCAGCACTGGAAATATGTTAATAAAGCGAAACCGGAAGTACTTGAGGGATTGTCCTCTCAAACCTGCTCGGGTCTCTGCGCTGTCGTCCTAGAATGGCCGCTGCTGCTGCAGGGATAAACAAGCAGGGCACCGTAGCGACGATGGAGCCCTGTATCCGACACGGGAGAGGAGCTAATGGAAGCACAGTTAAGGTTGTAATGTTGTCACTAATGGTCTTAGATCCAGTTACATGCTGATCGCTGG
Source organism: Apistogramma diplotaenia (assembly GCA_015052665.1). NCBI lineage: Eukaryota > Metazoa > Chordata > Actinopteri > Cichliformes > Cichlidae > Apistogramma > Apistogramma diplotaenia. The sequence goes on from VOQJ01006942.1 coordinate 46,051, forward strand.
GGTTTAGTTGTCTGCTTAGTTTGGACGAATGACCGACATCGAGCTTGGGCGAATGCTGCTGCGTTGGCGTCGTTGGCAGCAGGATGTCAAAGCTTTATTATTTTTTTATTTTTTACAAAAATAGATCGGACCATTGTTTCACATAAACGTCATTGTTTATCAGTTGCATTATAAACTTAGACTGGTGCACATTGACATGGCTGGTATTTGTGCCTGCAACATGCTAGCAGGTGAGCTGGATGGTCTCCCATCGCTAGTTGGCGTCTGTACTAACGTTGGTCCCCTGCTGCAGCTCCTCTGTGTGGGCGTGTAAGTCAGAAGCTGCTTTCCATACTGCTGGCACTGTGTTCACGTAAAGAAAACAGAAAGCAGAAGCGGTAACCAGCTGTAACGCTGCAGGTCAAGATGACTGCATCTGACTCGTTGTCAGACATTGTTCTCTCTGAGACCTGATCTCTCTGTTTTAACTCACCTGTACTTCCCTGTGATTGCTGCACCCGCTGATGATCGGGTTCATTTAATAGTGCTGTTCTTCTATTTCCAGGTGCTGGAGTGTGGCGTGTGTGAGGATGTCTTCTCTCTCCAAGGGGACAAGGTCCCTCGTCTTTTGCTTTGCGGCCACACTGTGTGTCACGACTGTCTTACCCGGTTGCCCCTTCATGGCAGAGCGGTCCGCTGTCCCTTCGACAGGCAGGTCACTGAGCTGGGTGGGTGTCATCATTTTACTGTCTCATTGTGAATTTCATGAATCAGGCTTGCCACACACCTTTCTGCATTGTTGTCTAGCAGACATAGATGTAGAATACCTGTGATGTAAATTGTTACGTGAAGCCATTTTTGATGCTTTAAGAAAAGAAGAATTCTGTTGTTGGTCTTTCTTCTGAAAGCTAGGCTAGAAGGTAGGCAAGTGAGGCACGATAACACAGTTGGAGAAGGAAGGTTTTCTGTATCAGTACCTGGATTTTCACTGAAGCCTGTGCAGCATGCGCACCCCTTTAAACATGAGACTTGCATTGAGACGTTTTGAAAAATTGTGAATTTTTTACAGAAAGCATTGTTCTTGTTGCAGAAATCTGAAATCCGGTTGAGGATGAGGATGTTTTAGGGGCATGCTCTGCCATTTTTGCTTTTTAATGCACGTTTGCTTTCTTTCTTTAGGGGATTCTGGAGTTTGGGGTCTGAAGAAGAACTTCGCTCTGCTCGAGCTCTTGGAGAGACTCCAGAATGGAGCGACTAACCAGTCAGGAATGGCAGAGGATGCCCTGAAAGGCATGGGAGAAGTAAGGCAGCTGTGATTTTACTGATAAGAGATGTGTCACCTTCACACCGTCTGCATACTTCATATGTAATCCATCTTTTTTAAACTAGTGTATAATTCGCTGTGATGAGGATGAGAGCCACACAGCCTCCATGTACTGTACCGTGTGTGCCACCCACCTGTGTGGTGAGTGCTCTCAGCTAACCCACTCCACTCGCACACTGGCCAAACACCGGAGGGTGCCGCTGGCTGATAAGCCTCATGAGAAGACCCTGTGCCCGCAGCATCAGGTCCACGCCATCGAGTTTGTCTGCCTGGAAGAAGCTTGTCAGTCAGGGCCCCTCATGTGCTGTGTGTGTAAGGAGTACGGCAAGCATCAGGGCCATAAGGTAGGTGGAAACATGTTCCCATATTAGTCAGTGAAAAAGACACGGTCACACATTCCACAATTTTCTCGGCAGCATGCTGTTCTCGAGACCGAAGCCAATCAGATTCGTGCATCCATTCTGGACATGGCCCACTGTATCCGAACCTTCACAGACGAGGTGTCCGAGTACTCGAGGAAACTGGTGGGCATCGTGCAGCAGATAGAAGGTGGCGAGCAGATAGTTGAGGATGGAGTAGGCATGGCACACACTGAGCATGTAAGACAGAGGGGCTTCTTAATAAAACATGAATAGAACATGATAGAACTTAATAGAACATGTCTCGTTCTTCTAGCACTTAGATCTCTCCCATGTGTCCTTCAGGTCCCCGGCACAGCAGAGAGCGCTCGGTCCTGCGTCCGGGCTTACTTTGCAGACCTCCATGAGACTCTGTGCCGGCAGGAGGAGATGGCGTTGAGCGTGGTGGATGCTCACGTCAGGGAGAGGCTCATTTGGCTGAGGCAGCAGCAGGAGGACATGACCATCCTGCTGTCTCAAGTGTCCACCGCCTGCCTGCACTGTGAGAAAACACTTCAGCAGGTAGGAGATAAGAGTAATGGTGACTATAGAAGCTGCTTTTTTTTTTTTTTTTTCCCAGATTATGGTCAGAGTTGTTTTTCTGGGCAGATCTTTGTGTAACGCAGTCAAAGGTTTGACGCGTGTTGCTTTTTTTCCCCTTTAGGACGACT
>VOQJ01006942.1:48442-62839 GCA_015052665.1 Apistogramma diplotaenia
GGCCGGGGGGAAAGCCCCCACGCCCCCTCTCTCTCATTAGTCACGCCCCCCCTAGAATCTTTTTTTTTTTTTTTTTTTTCCCAGATTATGGTCAGAGTTGTGTTTCTGGGCAGATCTTTGTGTAACGCAGTCAAAGGTTTGACGCGTGTTGCTTCTTTTCCACTTTAGGACGACTGCAGAGTTGTGCTGGCAAAGCAGGAGATTAACTGTTTGCTGGAGACACTTCAAAAGCAGCAGCACCAGTTCACTGAGCTGGCAGATCACATTCAGCTGGATGCCGGCATCCCCGTCACCTTCACTAAGGTTCGCAGTGTACCTGCTCATAGAAGGTTGCTTCTGTAAACGAATTAATGTTCATCTGGGTCCTTTAAGTCAATATTTGACAGACTGCAACAAACCTGCGTGCAAAACGGGGCCGTGATCTTAAATGTGATCCCCAGATTAAATCAGTAGTCAAGTCCAGCTTTTGTCAATTCAGACAACTGGACAAGGTGAAGCCATTTCTCTCCCTGCATCACTTTGAGATTTTAATGCATGCTTTTATCAAAGCTTATTTAGACTAGTGCAGTGCGCTTTATGTTGGGCTAAACTAGACACTACTACTAACTACAGATGGTGCAAATTAACCCAATTTGTAGGATAATTTCATTGACTCTCAGTTTGTTTCTTGATTGTTTGTTTCTTATTTGTTCTTAAATGTTTTCATGGCCTTTTTCCACCTGATCTGTCTGACCTGTCCCACCCGTACGTCCCCTCCTGCTCACTCAGGTCAGCCGATCCGTCACTGTCGGCTATCCCAAATACAAAGAGGAAGCTGAGAGGTGAACGTCCTTTTTCAGTCACCGGCCCCAAACTGTGGAATGATCTCCCTTTGCACATCAGGCTGCCTCACTTCCTGTCGTAAAACACATTTCTTCTCTCTGACTTTTATCTCGGTGTGAGATGCTGCCTCTTATTGTTGCCTCGCCCACCGAGAGGTAGAGAGAGGTTATGTTTTCACTCCAGTTCTTTTGTTTATCTGTTAGCAGTGCCATTAGGATACATTAACATACAATATATCCTGACTGTATATGCAATTATCTCTTTATGGGGATCTCATTTTTAAACCAAAATCAAAAACCAGTAAAAATATATTCATCTTTGTGATCTAGTAATTTATGATAGAGTATGACAGCATCGGGTGGTAAACATCGCAGCATCATGTGCAGTACTTTGGTCGACGGCGTTGATTTTTGAAGTGCGTTATAAATAAAGTTGAGCTGAGAGTTGAGTAAACCACATCTGTCCCAAAAAAACGTAAAGTTTTGGATCTGCCTCTGTGGGTAATAATGACATTGGAAATGTTTTTTGTTTTTTCAGGACAACCGGGTCCACATTGGTCCAAAGATGGAGATTCGTGTTGTGACACTGGGGCTCGATGGAGCTGGAAAAACCACCATCCTCTTCAAGCTGAAACAAGACGAGTTCATGCAGCCCATTCCAACCATTGGTAAATGCATTTACAGTTTAATGGGTCTCAGACTCTAAAGTCAGGAGGATACAAAACTTCTTATAATGACCCCAAATAAAGCTTGTTTTTGGTCTTTCTTCAAGGTTTCAATGTGGAGACGGTTGAATATAAGAACTTGAAATTCACCATCTGGGATGTAGGTGGAAAGCATAAGCTCAGACCCCTCTGGAAACACTATTATCTGAACACTCAAGGTATGTTCTGTGCTCTCTTGCTTTGGATGTCGCAAAACACTCATAGATATGTATATATAAAATATAAATCTAGTTATGGTGACACTTCAGAAGCAGCAGTGTCGAGTTTCAAAATGCTAGGAATCAAGGCTTTTCAACATCTGTGTTTTTGGAGCTAGAGGCAACCATATTTGAACAAGGACATGGTCTGTTAGTAAAGTTAACTGCACAGATTTATATTCAGTTTATGCTGGTTCAGTAATAGAATTAAAAATATTGCAAACATAATTACGAACGTGGTAGGGAAATGCAGTTCCGTGATTTCAATTAGTAGAAGTGAGGGCCAGCAGAGAGCTGATTGCATTGGTTTGGACGTGTGCAGAGGAGAGAGATGGTGCCTATACTAGACAAAGGATGATGAAGGTGGAGCTGCCATCAGGAGGAAGGAGGGAAGGACATGCAGAGGGTTGGTGTGACACAAGAGGATGCCTGGGGTAGGGTGAGCTGGAGGAAGATCATCCACTGTGGTGACCAATAGAAGGTCTGTGAGGACTGACTCGCAGACCTGTGGCCAATTGAGGATCTGCAGTTTTTTGTAGTTCTGTGTTGGCTTCATTTTTCTGCCCTACAAGCTGCCATTTAGTACCAGCTTCCTAAACATTGTTCCAGGTCAACCCCTCCAAACAGGTGAATACGTCCTGTCAGATATGGCTCAAGAATCACAACAAAGAATATAAGGTCCCAACCTAGAAATCCAAACTCCCCAGATCACAGTCCAATCAAGCATCTGTGGAACAAGCCTCATCTATGATGGCCCCACCTCCCTACCCAAAGGATCCACTGCCAACATCCCAGTGCCTGATACCACAGACACTGGGATTTCTTTTTTATTGTTGTTGTTGTTGTTTTTGCAGCCATCTACTTATAAACCACAGTTCTGGTAAACTGATGGAATCATTAATGTTGCTACACTGAATCCTCTGCAGACCTTAAATATCTCCAGGAAATGTCAAGGCAATCCATCAGATAGTTGACATTTATGGTACAGACTGAACCATAAATGTCAACCTCTTTTTGGTGTGAGCAGAAAAGTCACAGGATCACTGAAGTCATCTGGTTTCATCCTCTGGGAACCATGCATATCTAAAATAAAAAAGAATGGCAGACAGTGGCCACTGTTGGGTTAAGGGAAATCACATTGCACCATAGAGTGATTGTTGCAAATTTACAAGTGAGCGAGATTTTTTTCACATTTCAAATCCCTGACCGGGTGTATAGAGAGATGTCTTTGCTGCAGATTGAGTTTCCATTTGTGTGTGGTTTCTGCACAGGGAAGAAATGAAACAGAGTTAGAAGAATATACTGAAATAAGCCCAGTGATTACACGGGCTAAATGATTTACAGCTGTTGATCATTACACTGCCACAATAAGTGAGACCACACAGCATGCTGCTGCTGACTAACTGCAAAGCAGCCCCTCATTTATCGCGCATAATTTAACAGAGATTCTAGCCACCGTGAGTTTAGCCACGTTAATGTTAATGTGCAGGCAGCTTGTCAGTTACTTTAAAATAATATGGGGACAGCACAAGCACATTGAATTAAGTATATTAAGAATAGATGCTGTTTAGATGAAAGAATATCAGATGTGTCTTAACTTTTAACAGAATGTACAAAAAAATCCTGTGCGATTTATATAATAAAGGCCACCTTTTATGTTCATTTCCATATCCTTAATCTTGGACTCTACTGTAGCTTTGCATGATTCACAGTTTAAAATAATTCTTATTTTATGGACCTTGGTGCAGACGCTTGGGGTGTTTTCTCCCTTTAAACCAGCTTTACTCAGACCAGGTGGCCCTTTACCACTTACCCACCTGTGTAGCACTGAGATTCTTCCAACCTTTATGGATATATTTGTTTCAGGACCTTTGGCTCACAGGTATTATTGTACATATGCTGAACTCATAATTTGAAGTTGTTGCAATGTCTATGAGCATCAACCAATACAGCATATGTTTGACAGAAAATGAGAAAAAGCATCATAGGTCCACTTTAACAGTTAGGTTGTTGTCTCTGTCTACAACTAATCAACAAAACCGAAGTACACTGGGTGTACTGGGGAGTGTGCCGTTCTTAATAGAGGAACCAGCCTTTTAGCACCACATATACAAGAGTTTTGTAGCAAACGTGCCACTAGTTGTTGTCAACCATCCATCAAATCATCTAACGATAAATCTCACTTCACTGTCGTCGGTGTGCAGCGGTGGTGTTTGTGATTGACAGCTGCCACAGGGACAGACTTATGGAGGCCCACAGTGAGCTGGCCAAACTACTGACAGAGAAGGAGCTGCGGGATGCCTTGCTGCTCATCTTTGCAAATAAGCAGGTACTGCTTATAAAACTTTTTATTATGACACATTTTGATTGAGCTCAGAGATATCAGTTTGCATAATCTGTGTGTTCCCCCTTTTTTTTTTAAGGACGTTCCTGGAGCTGTGTCTGTGGAGGAGATGACGGAGCTGCTGAGTCTGCACAAGCTGTGCTGTGGGAGGAGCTGGCACATTCAGGGCTGTGACGCCCGTAGTGGGATGGGTCTCCACGAGGGGCTGGATTGGCTCTCCAGACAGCTCGTGGCTGCTGGTGTCCTGGACGTCGCCTAAATGTGGCCTCCCTCCACGTGCAAACTCTTAACCCCCTTCATCCTCCAACACCTGAACACACACCCCAGCCTCTGAACCTGGTTCATCAGTCCTCCAAAAACTTTTTAACACAAGCTTCACGACAAGGCTGCAGCTTTAAACCCGACCTCTCTCTCCTCTTTGTGTCTTTGAGCACCGTTATCCATAAAGACGTAAATTTCTTCCCTAGCTTCGCAACATGGGAACTACAAATGTGCTTCTAAAGCCTGTCCCTCCCGCCACTCCCAACCTCTGGCAAATAAACTCACTGGGCCTAAAACCAGAGTTGAGACTACATACACCCATCCTGCTTCATTCCTAATACACTAATACATTGCTTTAGTTCAGTTTCTTTATTGTTTAGGTGATGAGGTGTTTATCTGGCATCTATAGCTGTTTAACGTAGGTTCAATTAAATGTTACAAATGCTCCTTATGCCCAGCCAAAGTGAACTGTATCTATAATTTCTACCCTACATGTTACTCATCATAACCACCCCCATACACGACCTTGAACCGAACTATATGCAGAGTGGTCCACATTGTGATGATAGTATCATTTATGTACCTTTTTGTTAGTTCAGTATGCTTCAGATAGGTAACTATAGTGATTTTTCAGATGATTCCAGTACACTTGCAGGTTAAAGTGAGATGGAACAGAAACAGAGGGCCTATTATTGCACACTTCCAGCTCCATAGTCCATAGAGTAGCTTTGCATGATTCTCGGTTCAGGGTGCAACTTACTGGTCTTATACTGGGCCTTGGTGAAAGTCTGTCCCCTCACTTGGTGGCCGTCTTCAAGCACTTATTTTAAAGCGTTGTTTAAATTAAATTTAAATCTCACAGGTCAGCTGAACATAAACGCTACATGTATAGAAGCATCAGTGAAAGTGGATAAAAATGTTTAAAAACAAAGGTTTGGTAATCCAGAATAAGTTTTCTTCTCCCCCTGGAAGCTGTAGTTTGCTGCTCCTCCCATAGAGCTCAAGTCAGGATTCGTTGGCTGTCACATATAACACTTCTGCTTTGGTGCGACTCCACAATATTTGTCAAAGTCCAAAACAAGCTGTGCAGCGCCTCTCCGTGTAGGTCGACTTCTGATTGACAGCCTTCTGTGTTCACAACCAGAGCTGTGTGTCTGACATGACCATATTAGGAATACTCTCTCACACTGATATCACAAAGAGCCAACCTTATTGTATAACACCACTCTGACATATATAAGGGAAAGCATAATAGGTCCACTTCAGTGGCTCCAAGCTGATGGCCAAATGTTCAGATTTTGCCTCGTCATCGAACGTAAGCAATAGATGATTTTTCTTTGGGTCTTTATGTGTAATTTTTAATGTGTGAACCTATTTAAAAGCCACAGCTGATGAGTTTTGGTTTGAATGTAGTGTTTTCTGTTACTAAAACTGTTTACTGAGCTCACTGACGAGCAGGAGAGCAGACTTTACTTTGATGTGAGGCTGTTATGAGGAAAAAAAAGTTTTTAAATGCACCAATTCTGCCTCCGTTTTGTGGAGCGTCCTGCACGCAGAATATGTCGACTACACTCGTTTGCTGCCTCGCTACGGAGTTTTCATCTGAAAGCAAATGAGCTATCTGCTGTTTCTTAAATAGACTGAGTGTTAACCTCAGCAAAAAAAAGTCTTGTGAAAATATTCCTCTATCTTACACAAGTTGTCTGGAGTGCTTCTGAGATGGTTCACCGTTAATAAGCCTTCAGTTAATATATAATGTGAAAGTAGTGAAACATTAAACCTAACACTTACACTTGTCTTGTTATTGAGGAACCATCATTTGAGTTTGATTTGATCTTTATTCATTGCTATGTAATGTTAACTATTTGTACTTATGTATAAAAAGATTTTAAAAATGCACGTGTGAAAAGCCTTCCTGCATAGTTTGTGACATCATTTCCAGTTGTTTTTTGGGTTTTTTTTAAATGTAGAAGCACAAAGTGCATTGAAACCTTTGTTACCAGTGGACTTGATTATGGCTTTTGTAAATTATACACAATGTTATGCTCTATAATAAATTTACTGGACTGGTAACTTGACTGGTAATTATATAGCAAGTTCAGCACTCAGGGTACTTAATACCACACGTCACACACATACAGCAGTTTTTTCTATGCCTCACACACACACACACAGTGATGGATGCATCGGGGTTCAGTATGTTGCCCAAGGACGTGGACTGGAGACAACACTCTTACAAACAACACTCAGCCGTCTTTAATAAATCACTGTACAGGACATGAAACAGGCACACAGTTACTTTATGGTGATGTTAATAATGCTGATGTCTTCATACGGCTTGTCAGTCTTCGGATTGACTTTGGAATTGGAGATCCTCTGGACCGCCTCCATGCCTTTAGTGCACCTCCCGAATACAGTGTGTTTGTTATCAAGCCAGGGCTGCAGAGAAAGAGAAACAGTAACAAAAAACAATCAAAAGTCACACACGCAGCAAGCTTATTAGCAACTTACAGACATTGCTCACAAAGGGTATTATAATCAGCTAAAAAACGAGGGTTTGAATCCACTGGCTGGTTGGGGTATTTCTCTATGCATGTTCTCTCCAGGTACTTCATCCCACAGATGTGTAAGGTGATTACTGACTGTAAGTAGAACATAGGTGTGAATATGAGTATGAATGGCTTTCTTGTCTTTCTCTGTTAGCCCTGCAACAGACTGGTGACCTGCTCAGGATTACCCTTCCCCTCAGCCTACCACAGCTAGGACAGGTTCCAGGTCTACTGGAAAAATGGTTATGAAAACGCATGGACGGATGAAACAATTGTGTGCACTTTCAAAATGATCTAAAATAAAATAATATGGAGAAAATGCCTTTAGTTTTAGTTTTAGTCTTAGTCTGGCAAAAGTCTGCCAACCCAACCTGCATCATGAGGCTTCGGTGCACATTTACTGAGACTTAAGTGGGATTTTTGTTTCTGTGCACTGATGACAGCAGTTCACCTGCAGTCATGGTAAAAAGAAAGTAATAGTTCTTTTTATATTTTAGCATACAGAGGAGTTCATGGTCGACAATGATGCATCCAGTGGCCACAAAACAAGCTGAAATAATCACCACCTCCAAACACCTGATGAGGTGTTACTAGTGTGGTTTTTTCTTTTTGTTTTTGCAGAAGCAATTTTAGAAAATTGAAGTTCTTTCCATTTGTGAATAATCTCTCAGTCTATAGTGATGGACTTCTCATTTGGAAATACCCTTATAACCCTTCCCAGATCGACGGGCAGCAACAATAGCTTCTTTAAGATCATTGCTGATGTCTTTCCTTCTTGGTATTGTGTTAACATGCCTGAATGCTACAGGAGCAGAAAATGCCAGAACGTCTGCTTTTATCGAGGTGGTCACACTTGCTGCTACTTAACCTCTTAATTCCTGTGGAAGCAGTAAATGTGTTGTTCTGCAATTTAGTTTCATTTTTTAAATAAATACTGATTGTAACATTTCATGTTTTGTTCTTCATCTGAGGTTGTATTTACCTCATGCTAAGACCTGCTAAAGATCAGATTATTTTGATTATGTCCTGATACATAAAATCTTGGAACTGACAGAGGGTGGACTTTTTTTGTTTTTACACTTTTACAGAAAAGTAGGTTAAGGCTTATTTAGACAATGATAAAATACACATCTGAAAGAGTTCTTAGTCGGGCAACTTACAGTGGGTACCACAGTGATAAAAAACTGTGAGCCATTGGTGCCGGGGCCTGCGTTTGCCATGCTAAGTGTGTATGGGCGGTCGTGTCTCAGCGTGGCGTGGAACTCGTCTTCGAACTCCCCTCCCCAGATGCTCTCTCCTCCCATGCCTGTGCCTGTGGGATCTCCTGTCTGAATCATGAAGCCCTGTGCACAACGGAGACAAACGTTCAGAGCCAGAGTAACTCAACTGAGCAGCTGAGCTTCACAAAGAGAAAGGAAAACATACCTTGATCACTCTGTGGAACAGGTGGCCATTGTAGTATCCATTCCGGCTGTGGACGCAGAAGTTCTCCACAGTTTTGGGGCACCTAAAAAGAGGAAAAAGTGCTGTGTCTGCCATCCAAAATGTAAAAATTTGACAAATGCATTCACACTTACGACTTACTCGACAGGGAAAAGCTTGATGTGGATGTCTCCCATAGTGGTGTGGATGATGGCACTGTCAGATACTCTCTTGGGGCCCTCGGCCTGCGTGGCAGCCATCACCTCTTCCTTTGACGGCTTCTCGTTAAAGATGTCTCTGTCTGAATCAGCGCTCTTTGTATCCTCTGGTTCTCTCTTTGAGAACTTCAAAAAGAGATCAACAAATTAGTAAGGCGGGGAGGAAAAAAAATTAAACACCGCCACCTTGAAATGAATGGCTCGATGTCTCACCAAGTAGAAGCGGTTCTTTTTAAAGGCGGTACAGAAGATGGTGGGGTCAGGCTCTATGTTCTGCAAGGCAGGGTTGTCAGACGCCTTCATCTCTACAGTGGGTGCCACATGCATGGCCTTCGCAACACCCTGGAACAGACTCAGCTGAACCACACGGATGTTCTCTAGCTTCCCGAGGATCCGCACACATCTAGAACAGTAGACGCACAGGGGTGGAAAGTTGCACACCATCAGCACATGTGTGACATAGTATGAAAAAACTTTACCCTATTTAATTACTTTCTATAGTAGGATTAAAATACCCATTTACTTTTCTTAAACATAATTTTATTACAAAACAGCCCAATGCAATAATAGCTTTATTACAGATCCTCACTTATCGGGCCTTCAAATACAACTGTTTAGACAAATCTGTTGTTACCTCACTCGTACTTTAGTGCTGATGCTGTGGTAGCTAGTGGGAGGCTGATCTGACTCCTAACTCATATTTTAACCACAGACAGCATAGCAGATGGATGTAAAAGCTTTGGCTCTAAAAACTGAATCAAATGCCAAGGGCCTTCAATCCGAATCCTTGTTCATCTCCATCTCCTAGAGCTGCAACAACTATAGAAGTACATTCAAATAGTCAAGTAATCGCTTAGGCAGGTTCCTAACGGACTGAAAAAAACCCAGAAGTAAGCTCTCTAAATCAATGTAAATTTTACATAACATTTTATTGCATTTTTGACATTTTTACTTATTCAGATAATTGATCCTGCTAATTTTTCCCCAATTAATTGAGCTCTTTGCTTTTGAGCATTCTTCATCAAATGAGACGTTTTGTTTTATCGAATTCTATGTTATTGAGCGTCATCACTGAATTGCTGTCTCTACCTTCATTCGAGCATACCTGTTGGTTTCCACATTGATGACCTTGATTCCCAGCATGGTCCCATACAGAACAAAGTGGCCAGTCTCATCAAAGGTGATGTTTGTCAGTCGGATCCCATCTACCTTCTCCAGTTCTCGCTCCACAGCCATCCGCCTCCCAAACTCCATGTCAGGAAGCTGCTGCCTCATCTGCTGCAGCTCTGTGAACATCTAACACACAAGGCAGGTGCGATTAGTGTGCAAGTTCATAACATGAGTAATGATCCAGGCTGAAAGGTGAAAAGGAGGCTTACCGTTAATGATTCATCAAAAACTCGCATTAGTTTTCCTGTTAGGAATCGGAAGATCCTGACTTTCCTATCAGAAGCGATGGTGGCCATTTTCTTCCCATCGGGGGAAAAGGCGAGGCTGGTGGGATACGTTTTGTGTTTTGCAAATTCATACAAGTCAGTGTCTGTTTTGTATTCCCAATCCACATGTTTGGGGAACTTGAATTCATTTGGAAGTCCCGTCCAGTACTCCAGCATTCCTGCCTTGTCAGCAGACACGATGACTCGAAACTTGGGATTCAGGCGGATTTGGGACAGCGGTGCGGAGTGCATTTTGTCAAAGACATGTAGGGGTTCGTTGCTTCCCCTGCCATCATAGACAAAGATCTTCCCTGTGGATTTTTCTGAACAGGCTACTGTGCAGATGGCATCTCCAGGATTATAGATCCACTCAGACTGGCCTGGGTGAAAGCTGCATATAGATAAAAACAATCAAATTAGAGGAGAGCTTTTCCTCCAAAACTGTCAAGAGAAGAAACATTAGTGTATCAGACTCACCCCAATTTCAGCATATTGATCATGTCAAAATTGACCACATCAAATACTTTCATGGCCTGATCATCACCAACAGAACATAAAAGGGCCCCTTCCGCACTCACCGCAATGCTTTCTATCACACCTGGGCAAAAAGAAGAACAGCGTTTACACCCATCATTCGTCCCATTCAAATCATGTTATATTCTGACAGACAATGCATCGGGTCTCCAAAATCTCCTCTAAGCCAAGTGCCACTCAGGTGGTTAAAAAAGAAGTCATAAATTAACTTCCTACCAAGGTGACTTCGAAAGTGTTTGACAAACTCTATTCCCTCGTCCTCTTTCTTCTTCCAAAATTTGACATGCCCATCTTGGCTGGCTGTGATGATAAAGTCTGTCCTGGAAGAGCAGAATGATTTGCAGTTAAATAAATTAACAGGAAAAGTCAACTAAGGTAGACACTCTGATGAGGAAGACAGTCTTCACTTTAAGTGCAGGTACAAAAAAACGAAATCAGGATTGTGAATATGTTGTTCTTTGTTTGTGTATTTTGTTTTTGTTATTATTCACTTTGTGCCAGGGAAACAAAATAATATATTAAACGTTTTTAAGACTTTCAGGCAAAATTTATGTCAAATTTCATTTTAGGTCAATAGCAAACAACATGGTTGAGATCAGCTGATGTAACCTAATTTTTTAATGTGTGATCTAACAATGAACAAAAACGACTAATATCATGGAACATAAACGAGAGACTGCAGGAAAGTGACATGACTGTTTCCTTTTGCCACAGCAATGATAGAAAATTCATTAAAAGCGTGAACAACCACTACTAAAACCTTTGTTCAATCTTAATTAAAGGTCTACTAAATTCTATAGATTTATAAGGCGATGGTATCCTATATTTTTAGGCTGTTTATTTTGGGACAAGCATGAATGCTAACACTGGACCAGCACTAAGAAAATGCTTGAATACGAGATATACTGTAATACTGATAATTGGTAGCTTAGGCACCTTATTAATGTTGTTTAAAAAGCTGTATTTGAGTGAACGGCGCCTAATAAGTGGGAACGCGTCCTCGTGGGTATGGAAGAAAGATTTTTGAAGCTGCTGACTTACTTTGTACAAACTAGGTGTGTGATAACGTCCCTGTGCATATAGCTCCGTTCATACATTGCAGCCGACGGGAGGTTGTCCAGATAGACACGTTCGTACTCGAGTACTGAGAGAAACAAAACAAATACACAGAAGTTACCAGACTTAGTTTTAGCGCTTCATTAGCATTGATTAGAATGCAGTCGGAAATGGCTCCCAATGTACCGAGTGAAGCATACCTTTTCTTTTCTTTGCTTTTGCGGCTTCGCTTGGCATGGGTCCGACCCACTCCACGTCTTCTTCGTTCCCATCGCCATCCTGATTATCATCTGCTTTGCGTTTCAGCTCCACACTGTTTTCAGTAGCCGCCATTGCCGTTTGCGATCGTCCGTGTGGTCCTTCCGTAGCTACGGTACTTCCGTTCAGCGCCCAGAGTTCAGATTTTTCTCTTGCTGGTTTCAAGTCCGAGTCGTTAAAAACCTCCCATAATTAAATATAAATAACATATATATCTCCGCCACTTTTCCTTAGAAATGCATAATTTTTAGGATAAAATGAGATTGCGGTGCAATTACACTTAATTTGTTGTTTCTGGGGGTCAGTTGTAATGAAGCACCGAGACCAATCCAAAAAGAATTTCTTGTGGGGGTGATCATGATCGTGTTTTGGGTTTTTCTGTCATCATTACTCTCCTAGTCGGATACACATGTGAACAAAATAATAATTATGTGTTTTAAGGGGGAAAAAAGTATAACAGACTTAAGTTATTAGTTAAAAAATGAAACAATAATCAATGATTTAACTAAACCCTCCCATGTACTCAGAAGTAAACAATGAACTCGTATCTCGCCAACATGGCTGGATAGAGTGAAGTCTGAAATGTGTCTTATTTAAAGGTAGCTAATAAAATAAACATCACCTCTCTACCTTCTGTTTTTTCGGGGAACTTAAAGGTCAGACGGTGTAAGAATACATTTTTTCTTCCGCTAACAAAACTACAAACGCAGCAGCAGAATGAGCAACATCTACATTCAAGAGCCACCAACAAATGGCAAGGTGAGCGCCAGTTTATGATTTCTCTTCAGTTTTATTTTTTGTTTTTTTTTACATGCATCTAAATAAAAGCTTAACGTAGATGGTTTTCTAATGGAATTTATAATGTTGAGGATGTTTTTGTACCAATAGACTGCCACCCCTGCCTTGGAAATCACTACATGTCCTAACGTTACAAGTTAATAACGCTGTTTGTATCTAAATGTGCAATTTCGTGGTCTTAGGTCCTGTTGAAGACAACAGCAGGTGATATTGACATTGAGCTGTGGTCCAAGGAGGCTCCCAAAGCATGTAGAAACTTTGTGCAGCTGTGCATGGAAGGTAGGAATTCGCTCAGGCAATGTAGAAACCACTGGGATGTCAAGTTCAGTACACTAAATTAGTCCGAATGTTTTCAGGCATGGCCTTAAAATATGCAGGCGTGATGACACTAGGCCCGTTTAAGTAGTAGCAAAATATATTTTACATTTTATTTATACATTTATTCATGGTTTAAAATATGGATAACTGTTCATTCTTAGATGCAGTTACTTATATACACTATAAAAAAGTGTACACCCATCCAAACCATTGAATTCAGGTGTTCATGGCCACAGGTATATAAAAACAAGCACCTAGGAATGCAGACTGCCTCTACAGGCATTTGTGAAAGAATGGGTTGCTCCATGGAGATCAGTGAATTCCAGCCTGGTACCGTTTTGGGGTGCCACCTCTACAAAAAGTCCAGTCATTTCTTCGCTACTAAATATTCCACAACCAGCTGTTAGTGGTATTACGACAAAGCAACTCAGCCAAGAGTTTCTATCATAAGCCCCATAAAATCACAGAGCAGGGTCTGCAGATGCTGAGGCACATAATGTGCAGATGTCGGCAATTTTCTGCAGACTCAGTTGCTGCAGGTCTCCAATTATCCATAGAATGACAAATCGTGCTTCTCAGTCTGGCAACCTGTCTGGTGAGTCTGGGTTTGGTGGTTGCCAGGAGAACAGTACTTGTCTGACTGCATTGTGCATTGTAGGGTTGTTTTTCAGGAGTTGGGCTTGGCCCCTTAGTTCCAGTGAAAGAAACTTAATGCTTCAGCATACCAAGACATTTCAGACAATTTCATGCTCCCAAATTTGTGGGAACAGTTTGGGGGTGGCCCCTTCCTGTTCCAACTAGTGGTGTTCCGATCGATCGGCCACCGATCAAAATCAGCCGATTTTTGTGAAAAAGTATGTGATCTGCATTTCCGATAAATGCCTTCCATTGCCGATCACCCCGCTGCCGATCACCCCAGCAGATCATAAACAAACATGTCTGCCGTCACCGTCTGAGAGTGATGCCAAGTTTGCAAACTGCAAGACGTGCAACGAAAAAATACCTCGTGGAGGAAGTACGGCAAAATCCTTCAACACAACAGTCTTAATAAGGCATTTAAAGAACAAGCACTTGGCGGAATATGGTGAGTTCTTTTTCTAACTTCGCTCGGTGTTTCACTATGGGAATCGCCTTGGTGTGACCAACTACGGAAGCTCCAATGACACCACGTCTGTGTGTGACAGACCTGTCTAGCCGTGCTCAGGGCCCAGCCCCTCACGCTAACACGGCTGACCAGCTCCACCTTACTCATTCTCGCTTTCTTCCCGTGAGAAACTACATCGAGCTCCCTCAGCTTGTCCAGGTTAGCTTGGTTAACTGCCGTCTGAACAGTCAGACGGCAGTTAACGCAGCCCACACTTGTTAACACTCGCCCGTATGAGCGTGACAGTGAGAAAGATAAACAAATAACCCGAAAAATAATAGAATTCATAGGGCATTTGACTTATTGCACTATTTAG
>VOQJ01006943.1:5791-33175 GCA_015052665.1 Apistogramma diplotaenia
TATTAAAAAAAAAAAAAAAAAAGGGATTTATGCAAAACAAAAACAAAAAAAAAAAACTTGTTTAATGACTTTTAGATGGACACATACTTAAAAAAAAAAAAAAAGATGTATATCACAGAAACCACTGTCTGGAAGCACAGTTTGCTGTGCCAGCCACGAAAACAGGTTAAAGTGCTATCATGCAAAGAAGAAACCATATGTGAACATGATCCAGACGTGCTGCCATCTCCTCTGGACCGAAGCTCATTTAAAATGGATTGAGCCAAAGTAGAAAACTGTTCTGTGGTCAGGCGAATCCAAATCTAAAATTCTTTTTTGGAAAACATTGATGCAGTGTCCTCCAAACTAAAGAGCAGGAGGAGCATCTGGCTTGGTATCAGCACTCAGTTCAAAAATGTGCATTTCTGATGGTATGACCTCGTCATAACAATTGCATTAGTGCCTATAGAATTGGCAGCTTACACATCTGAAAACATACTTTTAGATTCAGTGCATGAACTGCAATGGAACACTTTGAAGTAATCCTGACCCGTGTACCACCAACAACCATTCTGGACTTCCCTCCAGCTACATAACAGCTACAAGGGAATGCTAATCCACCCACTGACTAGTAAGCTTTGTTACCAAGATGCATCTGTATCTTCACTTAAAAAGGCAAATACACTTTCTAGAGAAACACGAGCAGCTGACTCCTTGGAGTGTCTGAACAGAAAGACAGCATACAACTGTCACTCAAACCAAACAAGTCCAGATAATGCATCACTTTGAGCTTTAATACACTTTGAAAGGTGAGCTATCAACTAACAATTTTCACTGAGGGGAAAACTGGCTATAGAAAGCTAAAAAATAAAAAAAATTGCAGTATGTTGTAAACATGTAAAAGTGGGCTATTTTAGCACTGGAGTCTATCAAGATCGATTCACTTATGGAGCCAGCCTCAAGTGGCTACATAAGGAACTGCAGGTTCTTTTTGTTCTTCTGTGTTAGTGTAATATTTCAGCCTGAGACCTTGGCATTTGATCTTGCAGCTGCACCAGATGAGTCATTGTTTGCATGTTTGCACTATTTCTACCACGCTGTCACAACAATTGCAAAAGTATTTATTTGCAAATCTTGCAGTGGTGATGAATATGCTCTTTATGGATGTAAAAAGATAGAAATTACTTCAGCTGCCACTGTAATTTTGCAACTTTGTGTCAGGCAGTAATGAATGGTTTGTAATAGTTAAATTACATAGATACGTTGTACCACCTCTCATGACTATTATCTGAATGAGCTCCGCCTTAAGAGTACAGTATGTGTGTTGAGTTACTGTACAGCATGCCAAGACTGACAGCTGGCTAAACCCACATTCCTGGGGTCCGTAAAGATGACCCAAACGACCCTCAACATACACAGCACACACACATCGACTCACACACCAAATGGGAGGAGCTTGTGAAAACATGATAAGATTTATTCGCTCTTCCTCCCCCTTCTGTTTTGAGGAGGCGCATGCTTGACAAGCAATAGCCTTGATAGCCTTTGATGATGAGTCTGTGTGTGAGTATACATAGCTCCAAGCAAGAGCTCATGGTTCAGCGACCCAACCGTAGCTGTGTTCTGCACTTTTATCACGTTGTGTTTTCATGACACGCAGAAGTTGTTCATCGACCGAATTTGTTGCTGTCAAGACAGTTTTTGGTTGATTTTCACAGTCTCGACTCAGGCACGATTCAACTGTGGCGGATCGCAGAGTTAACCTCCAAATACTTAACGCCATTTTACTTTGTCAATTATTCTGTGACTTTGAGGTGGAAGCCTGGCAGTCTGTGCAGAGACTACCATGCTACACACAGGCAAATAAAAACAAAACAGGGTCAAAGCTCCTCAGTAACCATCGTCTTTCAGTATGCATCTATGCCTTCACCTCCCTGTCTCTCTCTCACTCTGAGCCAACAGGTTGCTGCTGCGTCACCCCCCGCCCCTCTTCCCAAACTTTTCTGTGCCTCAGCAAAGCCCAGGAAAGAAAGTCTGCTTCATTCATTCACTCTTACATGCCTACCCCCTCTGTCACTCACATACAGACATATAGATACACACACCTGCTGATTTAGTCTCTAATAACTGCCTCTACAAGGATACAACACAAAATCCAGATTTTGTTTTTGCCTGACTTGGATGAAGCTTTTTAATATGTATTTTTAGGGGGTGTTTTTCCTTTCTCGGCCCTCAAAACATCACCTGGATTTGGAAGATAATAACTTGTGTGCATCGGTAAGTGCAAATGCATGGGCCCAGGGCAACAGTGAAAATCCATTAGTTTAACTGCCTTTTAATATGGTGCTTTACAGGGTAGTTTTGAATTCTTAACTGCCCAGATACCCTTGTTGCACCGTAAGTGTCTGGACTCAGGCCAGAACTTTTTCTACTGAGCCATTATTGCTGCTCTTTACAGTAAAATCTTCTTTAATAGCTTAACTTGTCTGATGTCAGTGCTCATCAGACACGTTATTTGCCATGAATGGACATTCTCCTCTGTTAAAGAGCACTCACTTATACCTACACACATCCCCATGCGGTGCCAATGTCCTGCATGCTTGGTTGTCTGTTTGTCTTTGCATGACCGCTGTGTTTTTATGGAGATTTTACACATTCAGGCTCAAGAAGAGCATAAAAAGAAGATGTCATACAGTTGATAGTCATGTCAAACCTTGTGTATCATGAATAATAAGAGCATACCAGGTTGTTTGTGAGAGCATTGCCAGGAGATGAAACTATGTCAAATGAATGCTTGATGATTTCCCACCATGCGTAGACATGTCGGTGTTGGCTGAGTGCAAATGCACAGAGATATTAAGGCAGTAGCCATAGTGCAGCTTTCGAGCCGTGCATGAGAGTCCATGGTTATGTTAGTATGTGAATTAGCTATAGAAACGATGTGTTGCACCAAAGACAACTATTATCATACAATGGAGTTCTGTGTGTGTGTGTGTGTGTGTGTGTGTGTGTGTAGGTGTGTGTGTGTGTGTGTGTGTGTGTGTGTGTATGTGTGTGTGTGTGTGTGTGTTGTCACTGTCACCAGCTCCCACCTACAAGGATAATCCATCCTGTGAAGTGGTGAGGTGGAAAATGCCATTATGTAGAAATAGCTGACATGCAGTTAGACTTGCAGGCACATGATGTGTGAGTGGATGTGAGTGAGAAATCGAGATAGGGAACACAGAGGGGGTATAAGGGCCAGGGACAGTAAACTTCATTTGGAAACATTATTTAATCCTCTTGGTACAGTGATAAACTAAAGACCTCACACAGAAAATCCACCTTTTTTTTCTTCTTTAAAGTAGCAAGGTGTTTGTAAGCCTGGCATCTATATACATGCATCTTGTGCAAATGTTTTCATATCTAAACACAGAACTTGTAGAAATACAGGACTGTAGAAAAGTCATGAGCCATCACTCGTATCTTTATTATTTTGCTTCCAGGGAGCCAGACTTTCTTGTAATCTTGTAGTTCTTCAGGCTTTCTACAGCAGATGAACAGTATCTGAAAATCATGTACTTAAGAAATTGGGGGGAAAAATCCAGCAAAGACCTGACAAAGGATTTGAAAGATGCATCTGGCCCTTCACTTGATCCATCCATTGTTCACCGAAGCCTCATCAGAAATGGTCTCAGTAGAGTGGCTGCCAAGAAGCCATTCTTAAGGAAGGAAAAAGGGAGAAATGACTGAAGTTTCACAAATTGCACAAGAACTACACAGAAAGTCTATGGCATCTTGGGGATCTTGTCAAATCACACAGGATCAAATTTTGATCCACCATGAGACTTCACTTTTTAGCATGTAAATCATCCCAAACATGCTATCTACAGCATACCTGGATAGGATAGCACAGAGTGAAACACTATCAGTCAGTGGATTGTCCTCAACAGAGCCTGGACATGAACATTATTAAAGCAGTGTAGGATCATCTTTACAGAGAATGAAACAAAAGGCAGCCAACATCCAAAAAAGAGCTTTAAACTTCCTCCATGAAGCCTGGAGAACTATTCCTGAAGACTGCTTAAATAAGTTTCAAGATAGGTGCCTCAGAGAGTTCAGGCAGTGTTGAAGAGTCCTGAAAACTGCATCCCTGATAAACAGCATGTTACTGTAGCATGATCAGTGTGAGGATATTAGCATGCCGATGCTAGCATTTAGCTCAAATCATCTGACAGATTTTAGCTCTTACAGTCGTTGCAGGAGTTGGTCATGTTTTAATTTCCTTTTCATTTGGGCAAATTGCTGAATATGGTTACTTGTTTTCTTCCCGAAAACATCTGTCACCTTTGTACAGGCGTAAAAGAAAAAGCTTATGAAATAATTTCATAATAGCAAAACCATCATAAGACTTTCACCTTCTGCTTCGTCACAACTTTTCTAAACATATATGCAAACATTTTTAGAAATCCAAAGAATGATGATAATGATGAACACTCTATGCCAATGGTGTACCACTCCGGCTGCCATTCATTACAACACACTGCGAGTTTTTCCTACCTTCACTTCAGTAATAAGAAGATGCGTGCAGAGACAGATCTCAGATCTGCATTGGTATGTGAGGGGGCAGCCAGTGGGAGAGTGTAGTTTTTTGGCTGTGTTATATTACAGTTTAAGCCTGCCAGCTCTCACTTCCATCTGCAGAGGTTGTAAACTATTCAGCCTTCAGCCGTTCTGGCTTAGTCAGACCAGATGGTCAAATCACACTGAGGAATTTTCTGGAATTCAGATTGTTTCACATTGATCTGATTTATTTTTTATGTTATCATTATATACATTTATGCTGTCATGGGGTAAGCATTAAAGCATATGAATTAGCTTGATGGATGGATGGACTGCCAGTGTTTAAAGCCAAAAAAAAAAAAGTGTTTTGTTTCCATCTCATGTATAGTCACTGAGTGAAGACAGGTCTCTCTTTGATGTTATGCTTATGAACTTGCACATGCCCATACAGTGCTCACCCAAGGCTACACACGCACAATCCATTCTAAAGAGTTCATTGATTAGCAAGCTAATGTAAAACACAACACCAACAGTTTTCTCTGGCGCACCATTAAAGTGTTAAATGTGTTGCGCTACGATGGTACTGTAAGTCCCTGCACTGCAAACTTTTTTAGACCCATGCTGAATTAAACGCTAGATTTAGTCTCCTTATATGCTGATTGTAGGTCTTTATTGTTATATTTCTGTGTGCTGTAAGTACATTTCATTCTCTTTTCAATTTTTTAAATTAAAAGCTATAACAATAGTGGCAAAGTAAGATTTCCATAGCTTTTTACACAAAACCAGTTTCACCTTAGTCGTGTAGACTGTGTGGACTACCTTAAATTGCACTAGGTGTGAGGATTTGTATATTAAGGTGAGGATGATTAGGAGATAATGCATGCCCCAAGTCACGTTTTCAGACTGTTTTAATCCTGCCCACTAATGGGCATTTCTGCTTGGGATATTTCTGTAGTTTAACAGTTTCAGTTCTTTCTAATAGTGAGTCAGCAGAAAGATTGGGCTTGGAAGCATCAGGACTCGGGAAGGAGGAGTATTTGCAGCCAGAATTCTTCTAGGATTTAACCATGCTCTCAGAGTAGAACCAAGTTGTCTATTGACTAAGTCAAATAGTGACCACGGGGTGAATGCAGCTATGCAGGAAGTGAAGTATCCTGGTTTAATTGCAACCTCAGTGATGTCAGTTGTGAACTGCTGTGCTGGATGTGGTTCCATTGACACGAGAAATACGTTCATTAACGGCTGCAAATAAGCTGTCATGGCAGGGATTTCGGATGGACTCATAATGCAGACTCTCAGATGAAGTTCAGTGCGTTTATTTACAGTGATATCTACTAACTGATTTAAACAAACTCCCAATGGGTAGAGGTCTTCCTCCAGCTTAAATAAGGGATGGGCGATTACACAAATCACTCACACCTGCGATAATCAGCCCAGGAGCACAGGTACCAGGAGCCGGAGAAGACCCACCTCTTAAACACAGGGCGTGACAACAGGTAGAGAAAGACTAAGAAACTAAGAATGCATGTAGGTTGTCAGCAATTCTAAATCAAGACTATGTGACCAGTTGCTCTTATATGATATGGCTAAAATGTTGGTTGGTTGGTGGCTGAAATTCCTTCTTAAATCTAGATGAATATTTGGGATGTCAGCGCCTTAAACTGTTGCTTCGTCTCCATCACATTAGTCATTTATCCTGACCTAAAGTATAACTTTCTATATAAATAGTTATTTTAAGTCACTTTTAGTTGATTAGATAAATGTCTATCAAGTTTACAGATTGTACATTTCCATTTCGATAACAGATTTTGGATGTGGCGAGTAGTAAGAAGCAATATTTCTTTGGAGTTCTGATTTTATGTAGTTTTAGAGTTTGAGACATTGCATATTAGCTGTGTGTATCAAGGGTTTTAGCTGACACATCCAATTGTTCCTTTCCAGAATGTCTTCTCATGTTTGCAGTGAAATAATTTTCCCTTTGAATTAGGTTTTGAGTACATCCTTGAACAAAAGACCAGAGACTCAGCACACTTAATGCCAGAAACAATGCATGAGTTCAAACCTAATGGAGCTGTGGCATAATCAGAAAGTAGCAGTGACAGTACAACAGGTGGTTAGATGTAGAAATACTTTATGTACAGGAATGAAATTGGGGGATTAACCTCCTGATAAAAATCTGTCACGGTATACTCTGGTGTATGTGTGATGAATGTGTGGAAAGAAACGGAGCACTGTGTCTCAGTAGGGTGGAGAAACCACCATATGTCTGAAAATCCATTGTTTGAAGAGAAGACATTGGATGTGTGAAGTACAGTAAAGAAACTCCAGTGATACTTTCAGAATACTTGCTTATACAACCTATGATACAAGATGTAAACCACTTGTATTGAGAGATAATATTGCAATAAAGCGGCTAACACTGTAATGAGAATCAGACTTGCTGTTTTTGTGGTCAAGAAAGATAAGAGAGGGATTTTCTGTATCCCAGATCACTACTGAGCCTCTGTTTATGCTCATGGAAAACTATTGTTCTCCCTCTATCTCGATTGCTGTGAAGAATGCTTGTGTTTTCACCGGTGAGGCTCATCCATCTAAATCTACCTGTCCTACTACAATTTATTAGAAGGACTGCCAAAGACCGTCTCTACTCAGTTTGCCTTTCACAAATCAAAAGCTAGACATTTGCAATTTTTTCTAGATTCTGTAGCAGAGGTGCAAATTTTACTTTGTTTCTCATTCTCATCATTTTCAATTAAATTTTATCAGCCTCACGACATCATGGGGGACTTTTGGCCCACTCTTCTTTACAACATTTCTTTGGTTCATTGAGGTTTGTGCGCATTTGTCCTGCCACAGCCTTTTAATCAGGTTGAGGTGTGGATTTTGACTGGCCCGTTGCAACACCTTGATTCTTTTCTTTTCAGCCATTCTGGTGTAGATTTGCTGCTCTGCTTGGTATCTTTGTCCTCGAGCTTTAGCCCTTGGACAGATGGTGTCACATCTGATGCTAGAATACTTTGGTATGCAGAGGAGATCATGGTCAATGCCTTGACTGAAAGGTGCCAGCAAAACAAGCCCAAATATTCACCCCCCCTTGCTATTTCTCTGAGCATTGTACTCATTGACCTTGGGGTAAATTTGCTAGGATGTACATGCCTGGTAAGATTGGGCCAATGTGTTAACACACATCTGAGGTGCTCACACTTACTGATGATCACTTAACCAAGTGCATTTGATTAGCAGCACCTGGCCTCTTAGTTCCTATGGAAGCAGTAAGGATGTACACCAGGACTCCAACAGGCTTCCAGCCTGAGACAGAAAAGAGCATGTCCAAAATTTATCCAAAGATCTTTTTTATAATAATGGGCAATTATTACATATACATATGCTATAAAAATAGAATGAGCATTTGCATCTTGATAGCAGAAATTACTAAATTGTGTTTTCAGACTTTTCCAATATGCTATTTCAAAACTTCATGCCGAGGCAAGTAAGCATCTA
The DNA here is from genome assembly GCA_015052665.1 of Apistogramma diplotaenia. Classification (NCBI taxonomy): domain Eukaryota; kingdom Metazoa; phylum Chordata; class Actinopteri; order Cichliformes; family Cichlidae; genus Apistogramma; species Apistogramma diplotaenia. The sequence goes on from VOQJ01006943.1 coordinate 13,814, forward strand.
GAATACTGACTGGCTTAAAAGGCTTTACGATGGCATTATGATTAAAAGAAAATACTGTCCATTTACTAGTGCAATCCATTCATGACTGGCTTTTAATGAGGCTGTTTCGACCAAAATCATTGATTTATGAGACCACAAACATGAATTAGTTGTACTGCTGAATTGTAGGGTTTGTGTAACATTTGCACCTATACTGTAAATGGTAGAGGGTTTTTTCTTCATTACTAAACAAGATGAAAAATAATTTTCCACATTCATGCCAACCTGTAGGTTGAGTTTAGAGGATGTTCTTTGTTTACACTTCCCCATAAGTGCTTTAAATCACCAGGTCCTTATTGGACAGTTTAAAAGCCCCTTTGATGCTTTTATTTCCTTGGTGTCTGTGGAATTTGTTATAAAACTGTTTACAGGGAGGGTTGATATCTGCACCTGTACATATAACAATAATGGGAGGCATTATGCTGTAATTAAGGCTCACAATGCATAAGAAAACATCCAAGTTGACGTCTGAAGTTACAATCGTATGAAAGTTGTAATCCTGGACGTATTGGTTTTATTAGCATGCCGTTCTTGTGTAGGCCAGAACTTTGCTGTTAAATTAATCTTTGTGTATTAGTGTGAGGAAAAAAAAAACTCTTAGGAAGCATCAAAAGCTTGACTTCTGCAGAAGAGTTACAAGTTGTTCACAATTGAAAAAAATGGCTGATTATATTCTATCTTTAAGGGTCTGTAATTACTTTTTTCTTCTCTTTGTTCATCTGCATATTTTTAGATAGGAGAAAAGAAGAGGTGGAATTGATGATTTTAAAGTGTAATTTGGGAACTGGGTTTGTGACGAGAAGAGCTGGGGAGGAGGAGCAGGTGACGACAGGAGGAAGACGAGGAGAGGAAGAGCATGGGCCATTCTTCTGCGTGGATCTTTCTGCTGTCCCTTTGTCTTACTCATCAAGGTGTTGCAGCGCAAGCTGAAGGTAAGCTGTGACATTTCTAAACCTGAAAGACCGTATTCTTATCGAATTTAATAATTCATTTGAAATTTCCCTTCTCCTATAGAACATTGGCTTTCTTTCTTACTTTTTCCACCCACTCAGTTACTTGATGATTTATCTATTTAAGTCAGTGACTCATGTTTGCAGTCATATTTCTTCATTAGATTTTCTGTCTTTTAAAAAAAGAGTTAATCACTGATTATTCTGAGTCACAGCCGTGCGTCCAGTTGTTAGCTTTGTGCACAGATCTATAAATTAGACAGGTTGGATGATCAGGCCAAGGAAAGGGCAGGTGCTCAATGAATAGAGTCTGTGCGAGTACTCAATCATTAAATCTCCACACCTGGATTGGTACATGGGGCAGACACTAGCCCGGCTACAGTTTCTCTCCAGGCTCTGTCTAGTCAGGGAATTTAAACATCTGTTGGCCTCATGTACAGTACAGCACTCTCTCAGCTATGCTGTCAAACCCATCCCCTAGATACAGTACTCCAACCTCAGGTGCTATTGGATGTCACCAAAAGGTCAATCAGCCAATCAAAAAGGTAGATTTCCTTCACTTGGAGTGTGATTGGCAGAAAGTGATTGGTAAAGTTGTTGGGCAGAATTATGGAAGGTTATAAATAGCCCAAGAATATATTTAAGGCTATGCTTCCTGTGCGCAGCCTTAAATATATTCTCCTTATTGTTTATTATTTATAGTGTTAACCATTAACCCATCACATCCCTTAAAGTCTTATGTTTCATCATAAGAATATAATATAAATGCAGGGACAGGTCTGTCATTGAATAATATATTTTATACGAGCAACAGATCAGATGATGTATAGAAACTGCTCATTGTGAGAAACACTCAGATAATTTTAACTTTTAAACTTTTCTGCATCGTAGAGCTTTGCAGCCTCTTTTAGCGCAGTGATTTACAGCCCACAAACTTACCAAGAGAAGCAGTTTGAGACACTTTTGCCAGCTGTCTTTTCTGCAGCAGTAAGCAGCTGTTCTCATTAAATAAGCTATGACAAACTCAGTGTGCATACCTGCCCAGCACCAAACAGCATGCACTAAAAAATTAGCAACTGGCTCACTGGGAAAATGTAATATAAAAGAAAACACTATTTTAATCTCATTATGTGGTGGAGACCAAGACAAAAATGTTTTCATGCTGCCACAATGACTGATGGGCCAATGATATAAAGGGCCCTTAGGCCTGTAATAGTCTTTATTGAGCAACTATTTCCCATTCTCACCTGTGTGCTTCACCATGTTTTGTACCACAATACGTGTTTTTGTTAATTGTGTTTTTACTGATGTGTTGTCTCTGAGTCTCATCTTATCTCGGATGTTGATCCTGTCAGAGATGATGGGAGCAATGCATCAGTATGTCTAAGGGTGTTTGTTTCTTGGCAAAATTTTCTGCAGCATATGCTCAAGCCACTGGGCTACATCTAATGTGTAAATCTGTGGTGGTCCAACACCAAGGTGTATGCAACCTTTGAGATATCAACATTGATAACCTTCAAGAAAACCATTCCTAATCCCTCAGCATGTGTTGCGTCCTTATCCTAGGCATGTCGATCTCGCCTGCCAGCCTAGACAGACAAACTTCTGGATAATTGATCTTGTTTTCCATCACAGTCTGTGTCTGTCTGACAGACACCAGCTTCCTGCTGCTTCCTTGCTCAGGCTTCACCGTGTTTTCTGTGCATTTACAGAAATCCACCGAGTATGAAATGCATCTCGGTAAATGGAAAAGCCACATGCTTATTGTAGGGTGGGCAGCTGTTTATACAAGGCGCAACTTGGGATAGAAAGTATGAACATTGTTTTATCTTTTGAAAGTGCATCTGTGATTTAAGTCATCACTAATAGATCTGCTATCGCTGAATATATGGTACTACGGCTTACAAAGATAATAGTGCTCGAGAAGCCTCCAAAATGCTATTCCCAATGCTATATTTTGTTTCCTTGGTGTATGGCCAAAGATGTATAGGTGCGTGAGGAGGAACTGCTTTGGTCTGGAGACATATGTCACCCCCAGTGAATCCTGGGATTGCAGCCAAAGGAAGAAGGGCGAGATAATAGAGGAGAGAAAGCTTGATAATGAAATAGAAGACAGCAGAGAATCACTTATCACTTAGAGAGCAATCAGTGGTACCTATCTCTTATTCACTAGCCTAATCAGTGCTGTTGTCACTTTGGTTTATTGCATATGCAATACCAGAATATTGACTTACAATGTGTTTGCAGACACAGCAGATTGTGTGTGTGAATAAGTGTGAGTGTCATGTATTCAGTGCACCAGTTCACTCAGAAAAATCATCTAAATCCCATCAAACCAAGCAGATTCTTATGTTAAATGCGTTTGTTTGTTGGGCAAGGGTACTGACCCTGATTTTGGGTGTGTTTACCTTATTATTCTAAGCGTTTCTCATCTCTGTACTAAAGTTTTATTGCTGGAGTGCTCAGAATATTGATAGTCTCTTTGGCTCACTTCTGTCTCATTAAAAATTCATGGGGATTTGTGTGAGGCTCTGGCTGCATGACAGAAACAAATGAAAGGAAGCCCCTCAGCATGATGGAACAACACTGCCATCTGGTGGTCAGTGTAGGAATAGAACATTTCTTAAATTGCAGTGATTTTGAGGTTGCAAAGGGGTACATATAAAGATAAATCTGGTCAAAGAAAAACAATACAAATACAAGGTTATAAAATGTCTTCATTAAGTCTTGAAAGCAGCAAGGCAAACGAATAAAAATTTAAGTCAGCAGTACAAAATCATTAGCTGAAAGTGATTAATTTAAAATTTTTTAATTTTTACGTGGAAGTAAGGAATAAAATGTTAAAATATGGAACACTGGGCCAATTTATAATGCTAAAACTATTAAAATGTGCTAATGATGATAGGTAATAGATTAAAACAATGAGTTAATGAGCTAAATGAGCAGTATATAAGTTAACTACATAGCAAAAAAGGTGGGTTCTCTTTCAAACCTCACTAGTTATCTCAGTTGGTTATCAGAGAACCGGGGTTACCCTGGTAACCAAATGATTTTTGTGAATAAGTAAATTGCAGCTTAAGTGGAGGCTGATGACTGTTTCTGCCAATTTGTTGGCACCACAAGAAACTTTGAGCAACTATTGGTAATTTATGTAGTAATTTTCATTTTGAGAAGTCTGGCAATTCACCTTGAGGGTAATACCATGAACCATACAAATACAAATGCAGTCAAATACAATGAGTAGTATTAACCACTGCTCCAGAAGTTGCACCTTTTTAAAGTTGCTAATGAGGTAATGGAATAATAGTTATGTACTAGTATGAATTCAATTTTTTTTGAATAGTCTAATAATATATTATTTTTAAAATCAACCCAAGTAACCACATTTTAAAAAAATACATTTGCATATCTTACATGTCTTTACACACTACTTGTACTTGGTACCTGTGTTTGTGCACTTACTAATTCATCCTTTGTTCTTTCCTCAGCATGCAGGACAGTGGTGCAGGCAGATATAGTGTTTCTGGTGGATGAGTCCTGGAGTGTGGGTCACACAGGCTTTTCCACAGTCAAAAGCTTCATCTCAGCCATCGTCTCCTCATTTCAGGACAATACCGTCGGAGCGGAGGGGGTCCGCTTTGGAGTCACTGTCTTTGGGGATGTTCCAAGGTAGAGGTCAGACCCAAGCTCGGCACAGTTTATCAAACAGAAACACATCGAACATATTGGATATTGAAATAATCACTTGTGGCATAGACCACTTGGTCCTTTGCATCTATGTCAAAGTTCTACGGTCTAATATGGAAAAATGTTTCTACTTGATCCAGTTTTGGTTTTCTATGCCCATGCAGGATGCGGATTGCTTTGACAGACTACAATTCCCTCGAGGAGGTACTCAGAGCCATCAAAGACCTTCCCTATGAGGGTGGATCCAGGAGGACTGGCATGGTCCTCCAGTTTCTGGTGGACTCTGTTTTCAGCCCCGCCATCAGACGAGACTCTGTCCCAAAGGTACACAGCTTTACCAGGCGCGCTGTATTGTTACACACTGAAACAGAGGAATTTAAATTTTGGTAATTTTTGATAACATGCTGTTTCACAAATGTTGGGGAAATTATTGATTTGAGATTACAACCCATGCTACAAAAACATGCATGTACTGTCTGTTCCTGCCCTGTGTGAAAGGAAATGACTAGTCAGGAATCTATATTTTCACTCCACGGGACATGTGGAGAAAATAAAACAAATAAACAGATTTACCCTTCTCACACTGCTGTGAATCTGATTAAACCATCGTGATGTATGCTGAGAATACAAATTGATAATGTTTGAAAGTTGCAAAGGGAAACAGCATCTGTTTTGCTTCTTCTGGTGCTTTTGGGGGGAAAAAAAAAACATTTTTAAAAAAATTAAGGAAATACATTTTTCCACCACAGATTCAGCATTTTCAGTTGGATTATCAGATGCAGATAAGGGAAAACTGCTTAAAGTCCAGCAGATGGTCATCCACAGTGACTCAACTTGGTTTATGCCAGTGACCTTAAAAAAGCAAGTGTTAAATTGGCCTTGGTGTATTTCTTGGATCCTAACATAAATGCCACATTCAGCAACTTGTCTCAGAAGTTCCTTGTCAAATATCCAGATACACATTCCTTCCAGCGACTCGCCTTTTCTATCAGATACATTTCCCTGACAGTCTAATACTGTAGTGTAGTCTCAGTATAACACAGCTGGTTAGCATTCCAATCATCTCTCTATCTCTGTGTGCATGTGTGAATCATCTTGCTACAGCGCACTGGATGCGGGAAGGTGGAGAATTGAGGATTAGGTTGATATATTGAATTGTACAGCCTGTGCACATGCAAAGCAGCAAGTACATTCTCCTGTGGATGCTTTCCAGCCCCCTTTTTCATTGACTGAGGGCTGAACTTTGAGTGAACTGAGAAAAATTTCCTTAATGGGGAAATTATTAGTCTCAGCTGCAAGCCAGCATCCTTGAATTCCACTTTGAGTTTGGGTTTGATTTATTTAATTATGTTTTCAATTATGTGCTAAACCGCATCAAAAGGCTTTAGAGGTTTTCATGAGAATAGTACTGTTTGCATGGATGCTCTTTTAACAAACAAATGTTCTTTGGAGGATATAGTTATAAAAACAAGGGTAGGAACAGAGCAGCTAAAACTGCCCCACATGCATTAAATATTATACCTCTTGCTAGCTTTCTATTAGGCATTAATCCATGAATAAATGGCAGAGCCTCAGATTATGATCTTTTGTTTACATTATGTCATTTACATCTTGTACAGATTGCTGTTTTGATCACGAACGGACAGTCGGACGACCAGGTCAGTGCTGCAATCAGAGCAGTAGCTGACAATGGAATTACTGTCTTTGCAGTAGGTGAGTGTGGAAGTTGCTATTGTGAATTCTTTCAACATCCCCACTGCAGCAGCCCTTCAGATTTTATCCTAGCTCTGCCCGCTTATCTGCAGTGTTTGCAGTTAGAAATTCATGTCCTGTACATTTGAATTCATTGGATTCAGTGTGGGTATTGGTGTGTAGGAGTCTTGTTTCTAAGTATCTGAGTGCGCTCATGCATGTGTATGTATACATAAGTATGTGTGTAGGGATAACTGATTGATCCACCTTCTATGCTGTGTATGTAAAGGCGCACTTTCTGATAGTGTTGCATCAGCTTTCTCCCTGCTTATGAATGCACACTACTGCTCACCACCAGGTTTACGTGCACGTACAGCACCTTGCCCTTTTTTCTTCTACACACAGGCATAAGCACACAAGCCCATGACTTACTCCTTACAGCCTGCAGCAGTGCAATAATTACTGCTCATTAGCCAATGGTGTGCTAATCGCAGTCATTTTTCATTAGGCAATTCTGCGCACCCACCTCCTGCACAAACACGCTCACACACGCACACACACACACAAACCCCGCAGCCAGCAGCAGCACTGACACTGAAACATGCTCCTCTCATTCATCACCACCACATGGCAGCTCCACATGCATCTTGACCACTAATGCAAGGCCAAAATACCTGTAGAGCCTGGAAAACATACATTTACTGATGTGAGCACCTGCCCTGAACAAAGTGTCTTCATGTTGTTTAGTTGTACATTTTAAACTGCAGATAACTTAGCTGCAAATTGTAAAAATCCCCTAATGTTCCCCTGTTTTGTTTTGTTTTTTACATTTTGGAAAACTAAAATATTTCAAGTCTTGGCATTTAGGGTCCACTTGCACAAACTGAGAGTTGTGCCAGAAATTGAGCGATTACAGTTATTTATATGTAAAATATACACACACATATGGGTACATATACTCCAGCTTTTTATATTTAATCACTCAAAATGCAACACTTCCCCCTGGTGGACATCAGGAAACATGTAGAGAAAATCCAGAAAAATTCAAACAGAACCTTTTGATATTCACATCTTGTGTATTAATCTGAGTAAAACTCTACATTAAAAGAAAAAAAAAAGTCCAGTTTTTTTCTAATTATCACCATTTAGTTATGGAACATTTTATGTGCCATGGCCCTACTGCGGCTTCTAATCTGTTCCAAATTTTATTTCATTATCATCTTGTTTATCCTGAGACCAGGCCTTAGGGGAGCTGATGAGGCAGAGCTGAGGAAGATTGTGTCAGAGCCATATCATGAGCATCTGCTGCCCCTCACTGATTTCTCTGTCATGGACACCATCCTCCCCAAACTGTCCCGCAGAGTGTGTCTCACTGCCTCTGAACCGCCGCGTCCTGTGAAAGCTTCCCAGCCTAGTAAGTTATTTTTAATATGCTGAATGAGCTGCCTTCTCACTGACAGCTGTTTGCATTTTCATATTGACGAATTGTATCACACCGCAGTGCTTGAAAGGTATAATAAAAATGAATAATAACTTTCTTTTGTTTCACTGTACTCGGCAGTTTCCTCACTAACATAATATATCTTGTAGATGTATTTTATATCAACTTGCATATTTTCTACACCACGTTCCTCCTCCCTCATCCTGTCCGCATCACTCTTTCTGCACTTACCTTCAATCACAGGTGAAGAGCGTGTGGTGGGTCCCAGAGACCTGCAGGTCAGTGAATTGGGCCACAGCTCTCTTAGACTGACGTGGAGCCAGGCCACAGGTGATGTCACTGGATATCGCCTCCTGGTCACCCCTGTCAGCTCCAGCATACACCATCTTCCTGTGCAGCAGAGGCAGGTGAGGGACTGTCATTACATAAAGTCACTGTATCTGCTGCCATGCTGACTTTCATTGAGTGCATGAATTAGTTGGACATCACAGTCTTTTTACTGCTGATGAATCATCCCAAAGCTCTGAAGTGATAAGTGCCCTCTGATATTACTCTCCATGGAATTCCTCTTCAAGGGGCCGGTTTGACACAGCACATCGATTACATGAGCTTCTTGTATTAGAACTTAAAGCAGCACTCACCCCTGAGATCAGTGGAAGTGCTCAGCTCATTGCAGCGAGAGTTATCTCTTCTGCAGCCGTTGTGAAACACTCCACAAACTCAGTGCAACGTTTACTAATGCAATCAACATGAGCAGTCATCTTGATAATATCAGTGCTTCTTTGTTTCTGCATTATGCTATGAAGCGCTGCATGAAACCTAATTTCATTATCGTGGACAAAAGTCTAAACAAGCCATAAATATGCCAGTGGTTTACAGAGTTAGTCGTGTAAATAAAAAAAACAGATATAAAGACAAAACGGCAGGATATTCATGCAAGTACACTTCCTGGAAATGTCTCTGTTAAATTGCTCCGCCTCCAGGTATTTATATCTCTGACTCAGACTTGATCATTCATCCTCTTAATCAATCATCTTCTTCTCCACATCGTTCTCTCTTGCACTTTCTGTCTCAGGGAAACACAACAGACACGCACGCATGTGTGTGCACATGTGCACGCACACACATTGCTTCTTTTGTTCTGCTGTTTGTGCATGTAACAGATGGATCTGAAGGCAGATGTGAGCACAGCCGTGGTGACGGAGCTGAGTCCTAAAACAGACTATTCCCTCACCATCTACGCGGTGTACCCAGGCCTCATAGGAGACTCTGCAACCGTCAGAGTAAAGACAAGTGAGTGCCTGCTCATGCACCTAGTGCATCTAGTTTACATTTTATGCTGCCATCCTTTCCTGAGTAACAAGTGTCCCTTTTTCAGCTCCTTTGCCCCAGGTTTCAAACTTCCGTGTTATTGAAGAGGGTCTTTTCTCTCTGCGCCTCGGCTGGACACCCCCCCTAGGGAAGCTGGATGGATTCAAGATCTTTATTCCGAGATGTATGCTGACATATGTCAATGCACTTGTTGTTGCCACCAGAAAAATGTGTATGGAATTAATTTAGGCATGTTAGATGTTAACCTTCACAACTATGCTTCCAGTACTGGGTTCTATAAATCAGGTAATTTTTTTTTTAAAAGTAATATTTCTTCTGCATTTATCTCCAGCCAACAGACCAGGATTCATTTATGAGCATTTGCTTCCTGGAGACATCTCCTCTCATGTGATTGACAGTCTGGAAGAGGATAAGAAGTACACTGTCAGTATTTATGCTGTGTACCCCGAAGGACCGAGCCAACCGGTTTCAGTAGTGGGGAAGACATGTAAGTTGATTGGCTTTGCTCAAAACCTCATCATTAAGTTAATTTACATAAACAGGAAAGCCTTAGAGCAAGGCAGTTTATTAACTTCTTTAAAGGTCACCTCTTCAAACAACACCTAAGAGCAAATGTTAAAGTGCAGTACCACAATATTTCCACAGCAGGGTGGTATTGTTTTAGCAAAAATGACTAGCAAGCAGACCGATTAATCTCGTGCTCTACTCTGTCATGACATTTTTTTATAACTAACCTAAATCAACATACTGAATTTACCTTTGTGTGTGTGTTTAATAGTGAAGATGGTGCCAGTTCATCAGTTTCTGGTCCAAAATGCCACAACAGACACCATTCAGGCAAGATGGGCATCTGTCAAGGGTGCTACAGGATATCGTTTGACATGGGCATCAACAGGTACCGTGGTGAAATACCTTCTTAGGGAAATGGAGCTAAAATGACGACTATCTAATTTCATTTAAACCAGATATGCTTCTTTGCCTAAATCTCTCTATATGTTGTAGAAGGCCACATAGAAAACATAAACCTCGGGGACATGTTTAACTTCTACATGATCCAGGGCCTCCACACAGGCTCTGAGTACACCGTCACCATCAACCCCATCTTTGGCGATACTGAGGGGCCCATCACCACTGCAAAAGTCAAGACATGTAATTAAAAATGTGCAAAAAAAAAAGTTTTTTTAATATACAAAAATATACACGTCAGCAGTCGATAAGATGCATTGCCTTTCACTCTACATGTGTCTTTCTGTCAGTGGAAAGTAGTTCAGTACAGACTCTGAAGGTATCTGCTGTGAGCACAAGTACTGCAGTTGTCTCTTGGAACGGTGTCCCGGGGGCCACGGGATACAGGCTTGCATGGGGACCCACCCCAGGTGATTTACTCTGCCACTATTGCTTTGTAGATATTCGAGAATTCATTTTTTTCCAGTGGATACTCAACCATAGCAATATGCCAGGAGCTTGTTGAAATACTGGGATAAAGGAGTTGGATGAGTTCCCTCATTTCCCTCTAATACAAACCAGAGATGACCAAAATTTAAAGCCTCTGAGGAATAACAAACGGACTCTAATGCTGATATCGTTTCCAGAGTTTGTTGGTCGGGATCGTTCCAGACAGTTGGCTCTGAACAGCAGCACCACACAGTACCAGCTGAAAAATGTAGCCCATGACACGGAGTATGTCCTGACTCTGTATGTGCTGTTTGGCTCTGCGGTTGGACCTGGCATCACGGCCACTTTTAGAACTTGTAAGTAACTTTGTTCACAAGAATCCATACTCAAATGGACACCTATATCTCAATATCAGTAATAAGCCAACAATAGCTGGGGAGGAAAAACATATAAACCTACAACCTAATAAACCAAGTGCAAACCAAACTGGAAACTTTGGAAAGAAAGTTTAATTACTAAATGTTTTATGAGGAGGGACATGAATATAAAATGCATTTTGGGGATAACACTGAATGACATTGACCTTTTTGTTTGCATTAACCATGACCACACCCATCAGCACTGACACATCCTTTGTGTCATGTTTAACCACACTTGACTGTGATGATGTGGTGTCCTGAAACTGGAGCAAACGGTGTGTTTAAACTGAAATAAAGTGACAATGGGAAAATCAAAACAGCCAGGAAACAACGTATTCACAAGAACAATTCTTACTGTGTTTTTCTCCCCCTTCCCAGCTCCTCTGGGTTATGTTTCCAACTTCAAGGTGACATCCTACACAAGCACCACTATAGATGTGGCGTGGAGTCCCATTGTTGGAGCAACCGAGTACAAACTCTCATGGAAAACAGGTGATACATTTAAAAATATTCTTCCGGATTTATGTCTTAGGACTGATTTCACTGTCAGACAGCATGTCAGCGCCATTAAAGACTTTCTGTTTACAATGTGCAGTCTTAATAATGTGTGTATTTGATTGATGCCTGCAGATGATAGCAAACCCCACGTCCAGTACCTGGATCGTAGCGTTCTCTTCCACCGTATCGAGGACCTGAACCCACAGTCCACCTACACAGTCTCCATCTGTGCAGTATATGGCAACTCAGAGGGACCAGAAATCTCCTTATCTCAGCTGACAGGTACAACGCATATGTAAAGTCTAAGTGAGTTTGAACTTATCATGATCCATCTTTAAATCTAAAATGGCTCTGTGCAGCTGTGCGCCCGCTGTAATTAAATGGTACAGCAAAGTTCCTGAATCTGTGCCACATCACCCTCGTACTGTGTTTGTTTGAGTGACGTGTCATGTACTTTGGTCTTCCCATTTTAACCACAGTTCCCACTGCTGTCACTTGTAGTATGTGTCACTGAGTCCAAGTCAGCAGCGCTGCTATCATTCTATCACTGTCAGCATGTTACTCCAAGCACCAAGTGCTATGTTCATTACGCTAAAATGATGGGGGGTGTAAGTAAAATCACATTAGCAAATTGTTCAGAGATTTTAATCACTTATTTTATGATTTCCAAGTCTTTAATGCATTGTTATTTTAATCGATTAGAAGAAAAAAAAATTAATGATTTTCACACATGTGTGGTATAAAACTTGGATTGAAATTTCCCGTGGCGATGTTAATGTTGTCTCCTAGCTGCAGTCTCAGACTCAGATCCAATCCAGGCAGTGAGGGAGGTGAAGGTTGTGGACATTGGGGTAAATTACTTCACCCTGTCTTGGAAAAAAGCACCAGGGGCGAATGGGTACAAAATCTCCTGGATCCCTTTTCTTGGTAAGAGACAACACAAATGAAGCCACCCAAATGTGTAGCCCAACACCCCAATCTATATACACATGTGGTCACATTATACAGAATAATGTAAACTCTATTGTAATACACTGCTCAGAAAACTTACAGGAGCACTTTGAAAACACGTGATCTCACTCCTCTAATGGCAGTCAGGGTGCTGTTGCCTACCTGCAGATATCTGTGCTTCCTTCGATAGATGCCTCCCCAGACCATCACTGACCACCTACCAAACCAGTCATGCAGAACAATGTTACAGGCAGCACAATGTTCTCCACCACTTCTTATGAAAGACTATTTCAAGTCTGCCACATTAGACTTTAGCTAATATTGTAAATATAATTACAAAAAATGAACAAACATTTTGCATAATGGGAAATCACTCATCAGTTTAGACTCTTGTTGGCTCGTTGTATGAAAAGTTTCATCTGCAATTTGACACTCTCATGCTGGACTTAATTATTTCCTGCACTAGGGGGTGATGAGAAGTCCCATGTGGTATCAGCTGGTTCCACTTCCTACACCATCCGCAACCTGCGAGAGAGCTCAGCTTTTAAGATCCAGGTGTCCTCTATGGTGGGCAGCAGGGAAGGAAGTGCTGTCCTGGTCACAGCACGCACCTGTGAGTCCTGCATGCCCCTGACAGTGGGGAACGTTTCAGGGAAATATGCACACTCTTTCACCAATTTCCTTAAACACAGACTTGTTTCTTTATTTCTTTATCTACATGGGCTGTTTCAGTGGATCTTCCAAAAGTAGAAGGATTCGCTGCTTTGAATACAACAGACAACAGTACTGTTCTGAACTGGACACGTGTAGCAGGTGCCTCTGGATATCGTCTCTCCTGGAGGCACATCTCAGGTCAGTGGGGAACTTTTAGTTATCCTCAAGAGATAAATTCTATAGTCTGTAAATGATATTACACTGCATACTTTCATTTCTGCACTCGGATGCATTTTAATAGAAGGACGTGTTTTCCTAAAAAAACGGAACTGTTACAAATGATCGCTTTGCACCGCCATGTTTGTCCTTGTATGTTGTTTTCAGTGTTGGAGACTAAAACAGAAATCCTTGGTCCTGGCTTCACCTACTACAAGATCAGCGATCTCCTGTATGGCAGGACATATATTTTCACCATCAGACCGTTATATGGAGAAGTGGAGGGACCTATAAGCACCATGTACCAGAGAATATGTGAGACTCTCTTTAAGGGGTTTTAGTGGAAGACACACATAATAATGGTCCCCATAATGAAAATTTTACTGCAAGACTACTGACTTCCTTTCTTTCGAAGCTGAAATTGGCTCGCTGAAGAAAAATATGCCACCTTATCTAACATATTGTGTGTTCAGAGTTTATGATTTGACACTTGCTCAAAATGCTTCTTAAAAAATGTTGAAAACCAGGATTGTTTTAATTGATATTCCACCCCAAAAGCGTAATATACCCTTCATCAATTGCAAAATGTTAGGCTAATTAGCGCTAAATTTCCCATGTGGCCATCGTGTTCACCTTTCATTTCAAACTGCATAAATGGTAGAAAATGTTGAACCCGTTTGTCTGATTACTCATACGCAAATACAACAAAGTAATGATCTTGTTGTATTGTACAGGATTGGGAGCAGTAAACAACCTTCTGTTGTTTCCTATCATGTTGCTACAGATTGATATTGAGTGAACATCTACAGGAACTTTTTCTAAGACTGGTTCAAGCTGAAAACCCAAAGAGAAGAATGCAGCAGCAGCATTTTATTCTCTCCAGCAGAGATTCAGTTTAACTACAGAGACCTCAAATGTTTTATTTATTTGTTATGTTTCTCTGTATCACAGTGGGACCGGATCGCCCACCGGTAAAAGTCCCATCTGTGCCACCTACAGTGGCCCCCCATTCTCCACCTATCACGATAGCATCCCAGACTGCCTCTATCAACAGCACCACTGCTCAATCAGCCACCAGTATGGCCTGGCACCCCGATGCTGTGCCAACAATTCAACCCTTAACAACCAAGAATCAGCCAAGTGTCACCGAAGCCAAAGCAGGAGTAGTCACACCCCTGCAATTAACCACACTGAGTAGAGTGACAGAGAAAAAAACTCCTCCACAACCAGGTATTTTAGGGATTCTGCCTTATGACATATGTCTTATTTATATTTTTGCTTACCTTAAGTAATATGCAGTATATTTAGAGATGAGTTGTATTGATTTCTGTTCTTTTTTTTGTCAGTATGTGCTAAGACCAAAGCAGATATTGTGTTCTTAGTGGATGAGTCATCGAGCATTGGCACTAACAACTTTAGAAAGATGAAAGACTTCATGTTTCGAGTGGCTACATACTTCCCTGTAATTGGTTCACAGGGCACACAGGTTAGTTTCTCAAAAAAAACTTTTCTTTGGATTATAACCTCAGGTGTTTAATTTCAGTACTTTGGCTGTGAGCCTGTTTAGATCATTACAAATTGGAGTAGTTTGCAGTTTTTGAGTCATAATAGTTGCATGGAAGGTGAGTATTATGCTCAGGCTTACATAGGCAATTAGCAGTATCATAATGTTCTCCTTTTTACCAAATGGGCTGTATCTAACTAAACATTGGCAGAAAGGAGAAGTATGGCACAATGCCACAGTTTCTCAACCAAGGAGGCAAGAGCAAGCAAATATCTTGTTCTTATGATCCTCAGTTTGAAGAGTGAAGTTTCATCACACTCAAATCTGACCTGAAAGGTCTGTATATTGACGGTATGATGATGTGCGTTTTCTCCTTCTCTTGATTTTCTTTCAGATAGCCGTGGTTCATTACAGTGATGAGCCTCGCATTGAATTTCGCCTAAATGACTTCAAAGACAGAAACTCTGTGCTCAGGGCTCTCAGAGCCCTACATTATGGAGGAGGCAACACCAAAACTGGTTGGTGACACTCACTGCTTTGTCTCAGTTTGCAAACTATATATATATTCAACAAGCCTGGACAAAAGAGGAGCGGCATTTTTTATTGTTGTTGTGGAACCAGAGATTATACAAGAACCCAAGCAAAGGAATGTGTTGCTTGCAACCATGTATTTGGTCTGTGACCCCAGATAATAGCATCACTGAGAAATCTCATTACAGTGCTGGAAAACTCTTAAAGCTTGTTCTTTTTGCTCCCCAGGAAAGGGCATCAGCTATGTTCTGCAGGAACTCTTCCAGGAGTCTCAGGGGATGCGGCAGGAAGTGGCCCATGTTCTGGTTTTGTTTACAGATGGCAGGGCCCAGGACAATGTGGTGCCACCCTCCAGAATTGCCCGCGCCCTGGGTGAGTCATAGCTGTCCAAAAGCCCGTGAAAAGGTTTTGCTCATTAAAAGTTTCAAGTAAACTTTCATGTTGATTGTGTCTCTATAGGGGTCAGTGTCCTAGCGGTTGGAGTTTCTAATGCAGATCCCGAGGAACTGAATAAAATTGCAGCTCCCACCAGCTACAAAAATATCTTCTACTCACCAACCTTTGATGACTTCCCCTCTATAGAGAGAGAATTTATCAGCAGCCTTTGTAGTGAGGAACTCATCTCAGAGTTCAAACTGCAAGATGAGGTGAGACAAAAAGCTATTGTTTGTCTCATCATTTTCTTCTTTCCTTATTACACCGATTTATAGATCAATCACACTTGATAAGAAGATAAAATAAATGATGCACAAAAATTAAAATTAAGGAAACCTTTGTTCATAAGAGGTGCATATGTGTTTGAGGTGACTTGGCTGTAATGTGACAGCTTTTATATTGTGCATGCACTTTGAGGATGTGTAGGTGGATCTCACAAACCACATGTGGAGCTGGTTATTTGTGGCTAATGACCATGCATTACACAAAGGTGCATGCAGTTAATTTTAAATTTGCACACAAAGGCTCTGCAGTCGAAAAAACGTCACTTGACGTCAGAGTGGATCCTCAGTACATTGTGCCACTGTCCTCCACTCTGTCTCCACACATCTTTAAAATAAATGAAACCTTTATGAATGCTGCTGATTTGAGCTCCGTATTCAATATAGTCTCCCCTCTGAAACTGAAACTTGTCTAAAAATGAGCAGGTCTGATAGAAATGTCATCGATTTTGTGGTGCAATCAGTAGGCAAAACCGGAGCTCCGCACTCTCCTAGCTGTTGATTTTTACCTTTCATCATTTGCTTGTTGTCGGCCCAGCACCTGGCCCTCTTTTGGTGTGGATGTGCATGTATTTTTGTAGTTCATATCCAGGGGAAATCAACAATCAACTGCTCATTGTAAGGGAAAAAAATAAGTAGGTGAGTTTTGATTTTAGAAGAAAGGAGGCAGACACCTGTGTTTTTATCAGTGGAGCTGAGGCAAGCCAGATTCCTCGGAATCAATATCACAGTGAGCCTGTCATGCTCATCACAGATTTACAAGAAAGCTTAGACACTTTCTTTAAAAAAAAAAGGGAAAAATTTCCAAGTCACTTCCAGAGAAGAAACATTGGTAAAGTTTCTCTCTTCAGGCCATGAGACTACATGCGTGAGTCTCTTAGATTCATCCACACACACTTCACTGCGAACAGTAACTTTACTTTTATGACTAAAATATTGAATAATTAATTCAAAATTCTTGGTAGCACAAACAGACTACATCTGCAAATTTGTTACACAACCCTGTGTTGCATAATAATAATTAAAATTAATCTTGAAAATTAATTTCAAAGAAGCTTGGTTAGTGAGCCCTCTCTGCTTCTGTAGTCTACTTGAAGTCAGTTGAATGATTCATAATGCATTCACTTTTTTTTTTTTTGCATTTTCATTTTCAGGGTGCTCAGCTAGACACCCCCACTGATGACCCAGAGGAGATGCTTAAGCCTCAGGGTCCGTGCCCCACCGACTGCATGAAGGTCGGTGCTTCCCTCCTCCTCCCGCAAATCATGAGTTCTTTAACTTTGTGCGACTCAGCAGTGATTAATCATGTCAATCATCTGTTTTTCCAGGGCCAGAAGGGGGAAAAGGTGAGTTATTAGACTCAGACTAAACTGATACATCTCTTTTTCCAACATCTTTCACAAGCTTGTTCATTTTTTGAAAATATTTCACTCTTTCAGGGAGAGAGTTTCGGTCTTGGTCTGGTATGTTTTATGCCTTTACTTTATCTTAAATAATACACCAATGCTTTGTTTCACTACCCTGCTTCTGCTTTGTATATTCAAATATAATTTTTACCTACCATCAGCCAAACTTTTTAAACATTGTTATTATTGTTTTTGTAGAGATTCAGGCATAGCCCTGGACAGTTTGATCCTTTTACATCTTCAAAAGGAGAGAAAGGAGAAAGGGTGAGCTACCATCGCAAACAGTATGGAGACACACACGTACACGTACACACACACATAAATACCATTATTACTCATTACTCAATAATAGCATTTCTGGTTTCTGGCTTTTATTACCTTGTACTGACACAAATGTATGGATTACAAAAAAGCTTTTATGCTGCATACAAATCACAACACATGCAGTAGTGTTTGCATTACTGCGCATAACAGTGTGTGGCTTCTCAATTTGTTATTTAGTTTTCAGGACTGACTGTAATGTATTAATTTGACAGGGACTTCCTGGGACAGACGGTGTTCCTGGTTTGCCAGGACGCCCGGGAAGAACTGGACCGCCAGGTTCTGCTGGCCAGCGGGTAACTAGCCATATGAAAATGAAATGTGTCAGAGCACTCCATGCAGGCCTGTGAGGAGTCAGTAGCTTGTAGGAACCACCTTTAGCTGGGCCATTGCAACACCTCATTATGTCTTTCTCTAATTGTATTCTCGTGAATTTTAACATGCTAACTGAGAGCTGTAGAGTCTGAGATGTAGCTCTGGGCTTTTTTGCAATTCCTCTGACTATTGCATGGTTTGATCTTGAGATGAATTTGCTGGGAAGCCCACTCTTGGGAAGATTGCAGGATTGTATTAACACACGCTTGAATGCCTTAGACAAGCAACGCAACAAAAGTTCTGCTTTGTAGAGGTTGTCACACTTGCTGAAGATCAGTTAATCAAGTACATTAGATCACTGGCACCTAGCTGCTAGTTACCCTCTTAATTCTATGGCAGCCGTAAGGATGTGCTTACTTTTTCATTGGCCTGCAGAGTGGATCAGGTCTGAACCTGAACAAACTTTTGCTTTTTTTTAAAGGGCACTCCAGGCATTCCAGGTGACATGGTGAGTGACACCTGTATTCTTTATAGATTGTAAAGGCACTGTGAAACAGTTTTCTAAGTCTTTTCATGTTAGGGTCCTCCTGGGCTCCCTGGTCCAAAGGGGCAGAGAGGAGAAAGAGTGAGTCTAACCTACCTATGCATTTAATTTTGTTTCCACTTAAGAGACAACTGTTTACAGTATGTACTTATAAGATTTACATGTTGCAATAACAATGAAAAGGTTGTTTTTCTTCCTGGTCTCTCCTTTCAGGGAGAGCCTGGATACGTTATAGCTGGCACAGATGCAAATTTTGTGCCCGGACGAAAAGGAGAGCCAGGCTCTTTGGTGAGTTTTGACATTTGGTTATCGTTTTTTTTTTTTTTTTCTCACTTTGCTAAAAAACAAACTAACTTGTGTCATTATTTTTAAGAGGGCGATGAAATATAAACTTTAGGGCATAATTTTCACTGAATCTTACAGGGTCCTCCAGGACCTCCTGGTGTACCGGGGGTTAATGGAGCTCCAGGTCTGCCTGGTCAGCCAGGGCCACCGGGGCCACCGGGAATATCCGTCAAGGTAACGTAAATTCAAAGAAGCCTACACCCTAATGTGGTAATTCATGAAGGGTTATAATACCTCCCACTGCACTGTATTACATCACTTAATGCCAGGACAACTTGGACTATTTAGCATGAAGTGTGACAGAGCTGCTTCTACTGTTTTCCCTTTGCAGGGAGATCCTGGAGAGCTCGGTGCGAAAGTAAGTATGAAGGCTGTGTTGCAGTCATTTTATACATTTGCTTAAAAA
>VOQJ01006943.1:39215-53511 GCA_015052665.1 Apistogramma diplotaenia
TAGGTAAAAAGGGGGGTTTGCGTGTGTGTGGGTGTGTGTGTGTGTGTGCGTGTGTGTGTGTGTGTGTGTGTGTGTGTGTGTGTGTGTGTGTGTGTGTGTGTGTGTGTGTGTGTGTGTGTGCCACCCTTCATTGCACCAAACTATTTTTCCTTTGTGATGCAAATATTGGATTTGTTTAGCAGTGTGACGTTTTAGATTTTAACTATGTTTTGTCTGACTTCTTTTCATCATGCTGGAATCATCATAAAGGGAAGGCCTGGACCTCCGGGAGCACAAGTAAACAAATCTTTATAATCACTTCTCATCAGTTCAACCATGTTTGACAGAGGCGCTTGTTACAGCGAGGCTCATAAAAACTGTCATTCCCCATGAGACCTTATGTCTGTTTGCAATCAACTGAAACTGTGTGTTGCTTAACAATTTAACTTTTGTTCTGTTCAATCAGATTGGTTCAGACAACAACATACTGACCAGAGTAATTAAGGTAGCTTGAAGAATAAAATGTTACATCTTTTAATTTTAGTTATTTGTATTTAATGGAGCAACTGAAAATGTTTCACTTGCCTTCCTCTCAGGGTGAACCTGGAGAGCCAGGTCAGCCTGGTTTGAAAGGAGAAATGGGTCCACCTGGGCCACAAGTGAGTATTTTTGACACATGAAGGAAGTAACAGGATGTGCTATACCTACATGTAAACCTACCTGAACTTATGCAAATAATTATATAATGTAATTGCACAACCGCTGAAAAACAGTCATTGAAATCGAATAGTCTGGAAAGTGTTACAAAACCTTTTGGGACTCTAGTAAGCCACGGTGAGAGTCATTATCCACAAATGGAGAAAACTTGGAACAGTGGTGAACCTTCCCAGGAGTGGCCAGCTTACCAGAATTACTGTAAAAGGTACCAACAACTCATCCAGGAGGTCACATAAGAACCGAGAGCAACATCTAAAGAACTGCAGGTCTTACGTTCCTCAGCTAAGCTCAGTGTTCATGATTCAACAATTAGAGTTGAGAGGAGAGTTCCAAGGTGAAATCCACTGCTGACCAAAAAGAACACAAAGGCTGCTTTGCTGCTTCAGGACTTGACTGACTTGCTGTAATTGATGGAACCATGATTTTTTCTCTCTACTGGAAAATCCTGCAGGAGAATATCCACCCATTAGTTCAAGCCCTGAACCTGGGTTATGTGCAGCAAGACAATGATCCAAAGCACACCAACTGGGGGGGGGGAAAAACACAAAATGAAGATTTAGGAGTGGCAAAGTCAGAGTCTAGACTCAGATCCACTGGAGATGTTTGGTATGACCTTACAAGGGTAAAAAGGCATGGAAACCCTCCAAAGTGGCTGAATTCAAACAATTCTGCAAATAGGCGTGGGCCAAAATCCCTCCACAGTGATGTGAAAGACTCATTTCCAGTTATCACACATGATTGCAGTTCTTGCTCCCCAGAGTAGCACAACAAGTTATTAGGTTTAGGGAAGCCATTACCTTTTCACACAGGGCCAGGTAGGTTTGGGTAGCTTTTTTTCCCTTAATAAATGAAAATCAGCATTTTAAAACTGCTTTTCTATTTACTCGGATTAACGTTGTCTAATATTAAAATAGGTTTGATGATCTGAAGCATGTTAGTGTGACAAATATGCAAAAAACTGACAAATCAGGAAGGGGGCAAATACATTTTGTTCATGTTCATTTACATTTTCATTTTCATTTATGTTTCTGAAGGCAATAAATGCCCAATATCACTGTTTCTTTCTTTCTTTCTTTCTTACATACATATCATTTTGAG
This sequence comes from Apistogramma diplotaenia, assembly GCA_015052665.1. Classification (NCBI taxonomy): domain Eukaryota; kingdom Metazoa; phylum Chordata; class Actinopteri; order Cichliformes; family Cichlidae; genus Apistogramma; species Apistogramma diplotaenia. Next base: position 41,010 of record VOQJ01006943.1, read on the forward strand.
GAGTATTTTAAACACAATTGAATCAACTACCAATGAGAAAGGGTAGCACATTCATTAGATTAGCAACTGGAGTCTGGATTATCTGCTGGTGACCAACCATCAGATTCACAGCGGTACATGTATCGTAATAAGCTGTGGGCTGAGCTTAAATCCATTAATTAGTATCTTTCAGCACATAAATTATCATTAATATAACAATCTGATTAATATGTGTAAAGGGGAATCCACACAGGTGACAACCTTAAATATGATTACTTTTGTTGTTTTTTTTCTTTGTTTTCGTTTTGTATTTTTGTCAAAAATGTTCTCAAATATCTTGAAGAATCTAAAAACATGTGTCTGTCCAGGGTCCCGAGGGGAAACCTGGATTACCAGGACAATCTCTGGTATGCATATGCATAATCATGAATTGCATTTTTAATTGTTCTGTTTGTATCGATTATTTACATTGGTGCGTGTAACTTTACAGGGTGGTTCTGGGAGAGATGGACTAGATGGCCTACCAGGAAAACCAGGAATGAAGGTTATAGAAGCGTTCTTTATCTACTTAAAATTCCCCATTAAAATATTCATGGCAATTCCCATGCTAATGCCATCATGTACGCTTTACGGACAAAAAGCATTGGGCCGCACATCTTAATCTTTGAATTCAGGTATTTTCAGTCACATCGTCATAGATGTATAAAATCAAGCACCTATCCATTCAGTCTGCCTTTACAGACCTACTGTGGTACTGTAACAGGGTCCCACCATTGCAGCAAAGCAGTCTGGGAAATCAACCGTAAGCAGTATCACTGCAACCATAGAAACTCAGCCATGAATTGGCAGATTATGTAAAGTTGTAGAGCTGGGTCAATGAGTGCTGAGGTGCACAGTGCTGACTCCTGGCACTAAGACCAGCACAAAAACTATGCACCAGGAGCTTGGTGGCATGAGTTTCCATGGTTGAGCTTTAGGAGCCTGTATGTGGCTCAGTATTTTTTCCATACAGCGCATATGTGTATGAGTTTATTCACTAGATGTTTTATGGTAACTGTAGGGTGACCTGGGAGGAAAAGGAGAGCCCGGTCCGGTGAGTGAGTCAATTTTTATAGAAATAAAACTGTTTGTAAAACTGAGTGTAAAACAAATTATCACTGAGTTATAGCTTGAAGAAAGGACAAGCTAAGATGCAGTGTTTATTTTGGATGTTAGCTGATGTTTTTAAAAAATGTGTAAAATGAGAAAAATTGTAAAATGAGAACTTGATTTTGTTTGCATGTAAACAGAAAGGAGAAAAGGGAGATCAAGGCCGAGTCGGGATTGCTGGAATGCCTGGTTTACCGGGGACTCCTGTGAGTATCACTTGGAAACACAATGCCTGTGGCAAAACCATTAGCATTCATTTTTTATACACTTTTAATGGTGACAGTCTTTAGTCATTCAAGCCAATATAACAAAATATATTCTTGTGTCAGGTGTGTAATTAGTGGGAGCCACATGTTTTTCCAGCATAATGATCAATCTCCTTTTTAATTTTCTCTTCTCTACAGGGGAGACCTGGCATTGATGGGAAGAGAGGCTTGCCAGGAAAAGATGTGAGAAACATTTGACAATTATACCAATTTGCTGTTTTGTCCAATTTGTACATTTACTTGCAATTTTTTTAGCCCTTTTTAGATTAAATTACTTTATTTCTCACAGGGAGAGAGAGGATCCAAAGGAGACGACGGCATAAAGGTCCTTAAATTTACTGCTGCCATCAAGACCTTTTCCAATTACTTGTGTTAACTTTACTCTTCATTGCAGGGGGACAAGGGAGATTCAGGTGCCGACGTAAGTGGTTTTCAAATTTAAGAAGGAAAACAAAACTTGAAAGTTGAGGCTGCAACTGGGTGTTGCTGCTTGTTTCTTCACAGGGTAAAGATGGCAGCAGGGGCGAACCGGGTCCTCCAGGTTTGCCTGGAAGGCAAGTGCTCGTCACTCCTGAGGTAAAAAAGAACTCCTTCATTTTTGGTGACTGGTTTATGATTGCCCTTATATTCATCATTGATTAGACTCATTCAGAAAAACATCACACAGCTTCACTTACAGTAGACTTTAATAGCATATTAACCTTACAGATTTTTCCATAAATCCCTTCTCAGGGTGCCACCATTGATGAACTCCGACAAGCATTTCCAATGCCGATGGGTCCTCCAGGACCTACTGTGAGTCTGATACTTGTGCACGTGTTTCTGCATATGGATAGCTTTTTAATAACGGCACATAACCTCAGCTATTGCATGGCATAATTTATTTATCACCTGCGTGAAATCAAAGTCATCATTCAGTGATGACAACAGTGCTTTTATTGTGGGCTGCAATGAGAAAAGAGATTGTGAGTGTGATGTCATGCATTGTAGATGCATGTTCAAATCTCGTGCTCCTCTGTTTCTGTGTGTCTAGGGTTCTCCAGGACTGAAGGTAGGGTGGTAATGGTGCTTATATCAAGGCTGAGTTCTTTAAAAAAAAACAAGAAAAAACTGAAATATAGTCTTGGTTGCTCATTTGTCTTGTTTGCAGGGTGATCAAGGTGAAAAAGGCCTGAAAGGAGAAAAGGTAGTGCTGATTATTTATACTTCACCAACATGGGAATGGAAATTCCATTATGCTTACTGCATTTATTTTCATGTTTTTGCAGGGTGACACTGGACCTCCGGGAAAATCTCTTGAGATGAAGGTTGAATACAGGATATAATAATCCCTTCTATGGCATGCATGTTCCCATTTTACATTATTAAGTGCCTGAACACCATATTTTCCCTGCACTTTAGGACATTGAAACGATGTTTGAAGCCTACGGCATTAAGGTGAGGTCTGAGCACCACAGTGTATGAATATACAATAATATAATAAAGTTGAGTTTTACCGTCTAAATAAAACCTTTTTTTTCAGCTCCCTTTGCTGAAAGCTTTGATTGACAGGTTGCTGCAGGATGGAATAGAGGAGCTGCTTCAGGTGCTCAGCAACTCCAAGAAAACAAAAGAAAACACTGAAAGTCACAGCTCCAACGTCATCACTGACTACACAGTACGTGGACACAGGGGAAGAAGATATTATTTTTAGTTTATATATTGTATGCTTGCATTTCTTGTTTCCAGTGCCTCAGTGGGATTACAAGAGACCTTTACAAAATAACTACTACTCATTTTATGTTTTCTTGATAGAGTTCAGTGAAATTTGACCTCACCAGCGAGCCTCTGTCAGAACCGGACAGCTTTGAGGACACTGATTTACATGGCCAACCTCCTGAATCTTTCTTGGTTGTGAGTAACCTCAGCCTAGTCTTTAGAAAATGCTTAAACACTGATGAATGGCAGGATACGTGTTTGTTAGGTACAGCTTTTAGAATACTCGTTAACACAAATCTCTAATCAGCCAATCAAATGGTAGCATAAATGTTCTGTAGAACAACCTGAGGATGCTGGTAGGGAGTGAGACTTGCTTCATCTGCCTGTGAGAGCTACACACTGAGGAACTTGATGTGTAGGGCACTGATTCAGCACTTCTACAAATTAGTCCCAACACTGTGGTGTCATCTGCGAACCTGCACATCTCTGTGTTAGTAATGTGAATATCAGTGGACTGAGCACAGCTCCTTGAGGGATTTCTGTGTTCCGTGTAATGGACTTGGTGATGTTCTTCCCATGATCCTGGAGAAATGAAATTTCATTTTCTGTATTTAATATATTTTATTATGAATTTGTTCCAGAATTGCATGATTTCTCACTCCCACTGTCTCTTTCACTGAAGGACCCTCTAAATGAAACTTCAGAGGATCCAACTTTATGGACATTCACCACACTGAATGGAGAACCAGAGCATGACGGGTCTGAGACCAAATTAAATGACATAGTTGATAGCGCTGAAGTGCCTTCCTTGAAACTTAATCTGACTGTAATCAATTCTACTTTGAATTATACAATGACCAAGGAGGTAAGGATATTAGAAAACATACACATTTAATATTTTTGGCACTTTTTGATGGAAAAAATAGATTGTTTAAGATGCCATCTTTTGTTATATTATTTTCTATTATTCCTTTTTTTTCCAAAAAATAAAATGCAAATGAACTTAATAAATTCCTTAAAGGAAACCCTAAAAAGGAGTTAACATATTTCTAACATTCACATAATAGTTAATGAAATGCTTGGCAAACTTTAATAATATATATGTCGTATTTTAAAACCCTAAACAAATCCAGATCAGGAAATATTTGTGTTATTAATATTTTGATTACCTTTCAAATTAAAATTTGTCTGTCAGATTTTTTTAGGGATGCCTCAAACTGTGATGGAGCCTGTTCTCCTCACTCAGGAGGACTCACTGAAGAAGAATTCAGGACAAAAGAAGAAGAACAGGGAACGTGGCAAAGTAAAGCTACCATAGCTGGAGTTTTAAAGAGCAAAGAAACATTTGATACTTCAACAGTTTAAATGTATATTATCAAAGGACCATATAGCTGTTGTGTGTTTTTGCTCATCCCTTCTATTTAGCATAAACATCAACTTGGAGGATTTTTGATTATACTAAATGGCTTCTGTTCTGATATTTATGCTAATTTTACGTCATTTAAATTGTACCCAGGTAAGGCATTGCTGCAAAGTAGTGCAGATGTGGGAAAGTGGATAAAACATCCGGAAATCTAAAGATCAAAACGACATTAACATTTACATTTCAGTGAGAATGATGGGTATTTTACGCTTGAATTTAATGACTGCATTGAGGTTTGGTAACAACAAGACACTAAAGCATTTAATGTGATGGGTCAGTTGTCAACTGATGCATATATAACATAATTTGATCAGCTTGGAGAATCTTTTAAAAAATAGCAATCAGTAATGGGGAATATACACTGCCTGGGCAAAAAAAGGTCACATTCTCTAATATTTTGTTGGATCACCTTTATATTTGATGACAGCCAAGACATTAACAATTCATTTTCGTTTTGCACTGATTTTTCTGTAGTGATGATAGCAGAGTCAAACCACTGCTCCAGCACAACCCAGAGATTCTCAGTGGGGTTAAAGGTGGTGAACCCCTTTCACAACCTGAGCCTGATGAATCTTCGCATTATCATGGAATGTGCCTGTCCCTCATTCTTTGGGCACACAGTGTTGGTGAACCTCAATCTGACCAACTGAAGCAACCCCAGATCATAACACTACCCTCACAGACTTGTAACAGTAGGCACCAGACATGGGAGCTGCATCACTTCATCCACCTCTCTTACCCTGATGCACCCATCACTCTGCAAGAGAGGAAATCTGGATTCAAGAGACCCCATGACCTTTTACCACTGTTCCAGAGTCCAATCTTTATTCTGCCTAGCAAACTGAAGAATTGTTTTTCTCTGATTCGTCTCCCTGATAAGTGATTTTCTTAAGGCTACACAGCTGTTTAGTCTCAATCCTTGAGTTCTGTTTGCATTGTCCATGTGGAAATGCTCTTACTGTCACCATTAAACATAGCCTTGAATTCTGATGTTGATCATTGATGATTTGATTTCACTAATTTAAGTGATCTCAGATTCTCTTTCTGATCACATTCTCAGAGATACTGTAATGGTTTACCACTGTCCTTTCAGTTATTAACCCACTTTTTTTAGCTACTCATTGCATAAGTTAGGGAAATATATTAATCACTTAGTAATTATCCAATGGAAAGTTAGTTAAATCCATGTGGTGACTTCATTATTATTATTATTTTACTTTTTTTGGCCAGGCAGTGTAAATATCATGTATATCACTTATATTGTTTGATGACATGATTAGATGGGCTGAAACACGGAAAACCTGGTCCTATAAATACAATAACCAGCTTTAAACTATTTGGAAAAACCAAGTGTTCTTAATCATCTTAATGGCAGTTTTTATTTATTTTTGATAATCATTAATCATCTTCCTCCTAATTATCTATCTAAACCTATCAACTGCAGTTTAATCCTTGGCCATCACGAACTTCTGAAGCATGAGAAACTCTTATCTTTTCTCTCTCTGACTGTGAACTTCTTAACCAGGGCAAAGGAAATAAAGGACGACATAGGAGGCAGAGACAACGCTTGGTAAATGTCCTCGAAGGGCTCAGACTAAACCAGGAAGCATCACTTTCCTGCTGCCCAGCTAAATCAAAATGCACCAACTAACACGGCTGTCTCACCTTACGAAAACCAAACCCTGACTCTAACATTAATATTATCATAACATGACTTATAAACAAAACTGAATGAAAGATAATCGTGAATTAAAACATTGTAAACATACTGAATTAACCCCTTTTTGCATACATGACATGCCCCATTTAACTAAAAGCATGCATTGATCCTAATCGCCATGTGCTTCTCATTATAATGTTAACAGATTACTTTTGCTTGGTATTGTTGTCTTCAAGTCAGTCACGCATGATGAGTAATACTGTGCAATAATTCTTTCCTGTAATAATTGCTATTTCCTCTTTATCATAAGACAAGTGAGGAGGACAAGCAAGAAGAAGAAGAGGAGTCTTATAACGGTGAAGAATACAGTTATGAATATGAGGTAGGCAGCTGTAATAATAAATCAGTAATTCAAGCACTGTTGGAAGCTTAATTTTAATGGGATGTTGATGACGTGGGGTCGGTCCTCATTTAGAGAATTGTGAGTGCCTTCTTGTTAACAACCCTGCCAAACTCATCATCCAGTCACCTGTTTTTTTTTTTCTTTGTAGCAATATCTCTGGAGGCTGAATTATATCAGCACCCACACGAATGCTGCAGAGATTTGATTAATGACACACCCACTACCTGATCTTAATTATTAAGAATAAATTAGTTTGTCATTACAGCCCACTGCATCCGCTCTGCACATCATCTACCGTGGGTTTGAGAAAAGTTATGAAGAGAGAATTTTTTTTTTCTTTTCAAAACAGGAAGAACTTTCTACAATTGACCCCTTAATCTCTCATGAGACAGGAGAAAACAGACAGGTAAATCTTCTTGTCTGTTCCAGCTGGGCTGGGTGTAAATGTTCTGGTTTATTTTTAATGTGAAATATGTTTGATGTGTTTACCATATGCAGCTTGAAGTCCAAACGGATGGTTTTCCCCATCCAGTGGATGAAAAGGTGATTGTTTGTAGCCCAAGTAATCATTTATGGGTTTTAACTGAAGCTGTTTATTTATGCTATTTTTATCTTTTAAAGGATGCATTGCCCACATTTAGTCCTGCCCAGACAGAGACCACAAGTGAACCTGAAACAGTCTACTCAGACAGCAAAACAGATGCACAAGTAAATTTAATGTTTTTTTTTCCTTATTTGTTTTTGTTTCGAAGAAGAACAAAATTAAGAAACAGAAACGCACAAGCCAGGAACCTCTGCCAGTTTCCGCTATGAATGAAATTGCAGGCTAATTGTAGCAGGTTCTCCTCAGTAATCACAGAGAAGGACACTTTCTAGTTGCACACACATTTCTTTATTATAAATCACAGAGGAAAAACACTCACTCGGCCAAATTGCCGAGCTCCAGAGCTTTGACTGCTTCTGTGCTTCCAGATGCTGCAGTGACCTGATGTGCTTCACTTATTCACCTTCCTCCAGCTGCACAGTTACTGTGTGAGGAGCGAAAATGATGAACAGAAGCACACCAGGAATGAAACTCTGACAAAGGGAGCCGGTGACAGTAAATACACAGAAGGCTGATTAGGGGAAGTGGAGACAGCTGGGGAGACCAAGAACTGAATCACAGAACATGAGATAAGGAAGCAAATCTAAAAGCAAAGCATAAGGAATATTATCTCTTAAAACATGAATGAACTTAATACAAGAGACGTGACACAAGAGGAAGGAACACAGAGGGAAAGAAAGAAAAGGAATACTTTTTTAACATTTGAGATGGAACAATTTGCCTTTTTTTTTTCTACATTCAGACTTCTATACTTATTTGTCCCCCCTACTGTAGGTTATCTTGCCAACCGCAGAGCCACTCTCTCAACCCACTGATGAAAAGGTATTTCTGGGCAGCCTGGTGTTTATGAGAAATGCTGCATTGAATTTTTTCTCTCTCTACTGTTCTTGACTTTTCAGTTGGTATTTTCACTTTAAAATTCTGATCTTTCCTTTATTCTAATGAACAGGGTGAAGTGTCACAATCCACACCTCCTACTTCAACAGAAGAGCCATATCAGGTAGTGTTTTCATTTTAAATGATAAAGATCTCTGCATGCCTTGGAATGCAAGACTCCTTTATTCACACTTATGCACAGAGGGCATGAAATGGTGCAAGTGCTTGAATAAAACAGTGAACGGGCTTAACTGCTCTAACCAATAAATAAACCACCTGCAGCACTTCATCATTTTCAGGACCCCTTTCTTCATCTGCTTTTTATGAAAATTTTTACCAGTGCAACATAATACAAGTGTTTGGCTAAGGCTTATGTGAATACATTGGGAATGGACATATACAATCAAGTAGTTCTGTAATTTGCAATAATGACCAAAGCATGAGGCAGGAGGGCATTTTTGAACGGCATGCTTTTAGCATGATTTTTCTGAAGCTGGTCTGAATGGCAATGAGCAGAAACTGTAGCTGAGTTCTGATGAATGAGTTACTGGAAGAAAAAAAAAGGCATCCAGAGAGTTACTTTTAATACTTTCTCTCTCTCATTTTCTTAAACAGGAAATCTCTAAATTCCCAAGAGACTGAGACTATAGAGTCTCAATCATTCATAAGAAAGCACTTCATGGAGAGAGTGAATAAACTGTGAATCGTTTTCTCTGGTGAAGAGCCCTGAACGACCAACGTTTCATGAGGGGGGGGGACTTCTTTCCACACAGAGACAGTGTCACTCACCAAAAAATATACTATACCATAGTGCATTTTTTATATTGTGGCTTACAGAAAATTTGGCTCCTGAAAATTGTGTCCTGACATCTAGTTTGTGTTATTTTTTTAAGTTTCTTCTGTGTAAAATCCAGTGTAGCAGTACTTATCTTGTCTAAAACTCCTAATTTATTTATTACAACTATTGTTTGGTAACTAATATAGCAGTAAGTCATCTAAAACATGACAATTTACATATATTTTTCAGGAAACATGGAAATTTTATTTATTAAAACATGAAAAGAATGAGGCTTTCTTACTTTACTGCGGCATATAAATGCTGTAGATACTATTCAAATGTAGTTTTACTATAAACACAAATGTATCCAGATCAAACACTTGTTACACTGGTGAAAATTTTCTTTGTTGTTACATTGTCTGTATTTAACCTCCTCTGTGCATGTGTGCTTAAGTAAAGGTAACTTTCGAAACACGTGTGGGTCTTCGTTTCAGTATTTATTTATTTGTTTGTTTTTTTGCCATAGTACAGTGCTGTGCAAAAGTCTTGAGCCACATCTGTATGTATAGATCATACATAAAAACTAATTACTATATTTGTTTATGAAGGTTCTTGGGGACTTGCAGGTGCCTCAACCTGAGATCAGGGTTAAAAGAGGCATATCTTTGCCTGACTCTATGGTACGTGTCACCTATTTTTGTAGAAGACTAATAAATAATAAGCTTGTAAAATTGGTAGAGTAAAAAAAATATATATATTTTAGGTGTTCATGCCAGGTGCCCCAGGAGGAAGAAATTGGTTTAAGACGGCACAACAAGTAATTATTTTCACCTGATATTTCCAAGTTTAAAAAAATTCAAAATCAAATTGCATAAAATAAAGTTTTGTTTTGTACTCATTTAAATTGTAGCCTCTTTCCTCTGGAGCTCAAGGTTACAACATCAGGAATGTAAGTCTGTTTTCAACAGTCAAGCTCAAATATTCATTCAAATAAAGATGGTTAAATGACTTACAAATACATAGATTTTTGTTAAAATATGTTTTTAGAATAACAAAGATGAAAATCCAGGCCTTCAAGCACCTTCCAGGAGGGAAAGACCAGAAGGAGAGAGGCAGAGTTACAGTGATACAGAAACAGAGTTTCCCACAGGTGGAGGAAATGAACAGATGAAAACAGAAGAGGATGACTGGGGAATGGAAAAAGAGAGCAAGTTAATCCCCAGTCCAGAACCGGACTTTGACCCAGTCTATGAGGAGGAGGAGGAGAGCAGTGGAGACTGGGAGACCGAGGAAGGTGTCGATCAAGAGAAGGAAGGAGAAGAAGAGGAGGACTTGGAGAGGGAAAGAGAGAGGGATCGGCTGGAGATGGAGAGGGAAAGACAGGAGCTGGAGAACGAGAGGGAGGTCGAGCTGGATTTAGAGGGGGGAAAAATGGAGGGGGAAAGAGACTTGGAGAGAGAGAGGGAGGAATGGGAGCGGATAAGAGAGGAAATGGAGAGGAGGAGAGAGGAAATGGAGAGGAGGAGAGAGGGAAATTATGATGAAGAAACTGAACCGTCATACCCATATCCTCCAGAGTATAATTTGCTGAAGGTAAGGCCATGAGTAACATGCACGTATGCTACATGTATCTTGAAATGCTCAAAGCGTGTTTCACAAATGAGATTTCATAGATGCCCATGTTTCTGATGGCATAACTGACTCCTTTCTTGCACGGCAGGGACAACCAGGTGAAAATGGCAAACCAGGACAAAAGGTGACGAGATATTTAAACTGTACATTATTGCCGCCACAGGTGCTAGTTAGTCCATGACTCTACTTTTTGAACTCTGTAAGAATAAATATTGCCCAGTGCCCCTCACTAAAAAATAAACAACCACCTTGAACCAGCTCTTTGAAAAGGAAGGTATCCTTGCTGAAATTACCAAATCACTGATACTGTCCCGCTGATTGCAAGCATTATATTTATTATCATCCTAAGATCACAAAGCAAGAATGACAGTCCCCTCATGAAATGTGCCAGCAGCTCATAAAAATATCATGGGTGCTCTCCCTCCTCCCCACATTGCATCAGTAAATGACGACAGAGCTCAGGGAGAGCTTCTCTCCCGTCTCGCCTGTCACTGAATCTGGTTGAGTCCAAGCCTTTGATGTCCCTCCTGCTCTATTTCTGTGTGACTTTGAGACAGTAGATTAAAGCAGACATTAATAATTCCCCTTGTTAAACATGCTGACAAGTCTTGTTTTTATTTCAAATTCCTCCGAGTTTAGTTTATTTTGGCACATGAAAAGGATGTGTCATGGTGCACTCCATTATTCTAACTCATTTCTATGCAATCTTCAGGGTGACATTGGTGAAAAGGGACAAAAGGTAAATTAAATAAAGATTATATTGCGCTAAGCTTTTTAATTTTAATGATGGGGACTGTGCAGATGTGATTCACCTGGCTGATCTGTTATTTTTAGGGAGAGCCGGGTATTGGTCACAGAGGGCCAGAGGGTCAGGCTGGTCCTCCAGGACAGAAGGTGAGATTTCAGTTTCCCCTTTTGGGGAATTTCCTGCATTGAATATCTGATTTTAACTTTATTAGACAAATGATTATCAACAGACCTATTTCAAGTGCACTAACATAACTGAAAAGAGTTTCATCAATTAGCCTTTTAACCTTTAAATACAATGAAGTACCTTAGCTGTACAGAGGACAGGAGTGATGTTTACTGAAAACTATAAAATCACTGATGACTACCTATTAATAACTACTTTAATCTTTAACTTTAATTTCTAAAACACACACAGAGAGAGATAGACAGACAGAGAGAGGGAGAGCTTTTCTGTGGACATTAAAAAGGTGATGATGACTGAAGTTCAAGCCTGAACTCGTCCATCCAGAGTACCTTCTTTCCTTTCTTTCACTCGGGCCTTTTAGTGGCGGCTGTGGCTCAGAAGTTAGAGCAGGTTATCTACTAATCAGAGGGTTGGTGGTTCATTTCCTGGCAACTCCATCCTGAATGCCAAAATATCCATGGACAGAATACTGAACCCTGAGTTGCTCCGGATGTCTTTATCAGAGTGTGAATGTTCAATAGAAACCACTTAAATGAAGAAGTACAGAAAGAAATGCTTTTATGAATGTGTGTGAATGAAGACATGTTGAATAAAGCATTCTGAGTACTCAAGTAGAGCAGAAAAGTGCTATATAAGTATGTTTTGCATTGTGCTTGGTGATGTAAGCCTTGGATGCAGCTGCTCAGCTGTGGAAACCCATTCCATGAAGCTCTCTACACACTGTTCTTCAGCTAATCTGAAGACACTGCGAAGTTTGGAGGTTTGCGGCAATTGACTGCAGAAAGTATGTGGCTTATCTGCACTGTGTACCTCAGTAACTGGCCCCACTCTGTCATTTTATGTGACCTACCACTTCATGGCAGAGTCGCTGTCATTCCTAATTGCTTCCACTTTGTTATAATACCACTGTTGGCTCTGGAATATTTAGTACCAAGGAAATGTCACTATTGGACTTGTTGCATCCTATCACAGTACCATGCTGGAATTCACTGACCCATTCTTTCACTAATGTTTGTAGAAGCAGTCTGCATGCCAAGGTGCCTGGTTTATACACCTGTGGAAGTGATTGGAACATCTAAATGCAGTGACAGCCCCCCCCC
>VOQJ01006944.1:1399-18487 GCA_015052665.1 Apistogramma diplotaenia
CCTGTTGTTGCTTCATTTGCTGCCTTTATGCGCTGCGGCGGGGCTCGTTTATTAGCCTTATCTGTGTCCCGCGGTGCTGTGAGGCCGCGGGCCTGCAGGCGCTTCCAGCCTGGAACATTTTCTTCAGCACCTTCCAGTTTCTTCCATCCGAGCGTCTGTTTCCTCCTCATCCCGTCAGAGAAAACGCAGCCGCCGGGATCTTCCCCAATCAGCGCTCGCGCTCGCATCCACACGCGCCCTTTTCTCTTATGCCGATTATTGTTGTCTTAATTAGTCTCTGATATGCACTGTTATGTAACTATCCACCCCCACTGTCCCCCCCTGCAACACATGATTACATTTAACGAGCCCATCATCAGCCCCGCCGCGCGGAGCCGCGCTTACCTGGTGCAGCAGATCGGTGATCAGTCCCCGGGTCATCTTAAGCCGTTTTTTTCCCATGAAAAGGCTCCGCTGAGCTGCGCTCGCTGATTATCAAGACGCTGCGCGAAGACCGAGTGAAGAGGAGCCACTAGTTCCCCCTTTCCTCCATCCTCTCCTCTGAAAAAGCATCGGCCGTCAGCCTCCACCCCTCAGCTGGGAGAGAGCCATAGGTGGGTAGTAAGAGAGAGAGAGGGAGGAGGGAGGAGGAGGAAGACAGGAGAGGGAGGGAGGAGGATCAGAAATGGGAGGTGATACAACATAGTGCAGATACATAGTGCATGGAAATATCACGAGAAATAAACACGATACTAAAACACCAATATGGGCTGCTGGGATGATCAGATGATCGCTCTGAATGTCTGCAGCTTATTAACCCGCTAATGAACCATCCAACAGCCCAATAACCACTGCAGTATGAAAACGGACGTCATCATATGGCATAAACTAAACCACAGATACACTCACGGGACACTTTATTAGGTACACCCAGGTAGTCCCGGGTTGGACCCCCTGTTGCCTTCAGAGCTGCCTTAGTTCTTCATGGCACAGATTCAAGGTGCTGGAAACCTTCCTCAGAGATTTTGGTCCATGCTGACATCATCACACAGCTGCTGCAGATGTTTCAGCTGCTGCAGATGTTTCAGCTGCACATCCATGATGAGAACCTTCTGCTCCACCACACCCCAAAGGTGCTCTGTTGGATCTGGTTACTGTGGAGGCCATCTGAGCCCAGTGAGCTCACAGTGATGTTCGAGCTGAAGTGAGGTTTCTGAGATGGAGCACCATCCATCTCAGACTGCTGACACGAGGCAGGGTGGAGCCTTCTGATGCCACCATCTGAATGTTGCAGCAGAATTAAAGACTCATCAGACCGAATGTATGACGTTAGCTAACAGAGATAGCTAATGTCATACAAGTTCAGAAATAAGCGTTTTTAAACTGTTTGCTACATAAACTCTCAATGTTCAGGTTTTGTTACTATTGTGCCTCTTTATTATTCAAATTTATAGATTTCTTTTGATTTGTGAGCCAACATCTTTGCATCGGTGCACTTCCTGTAAATAAATGCTCAGTTTGGGGCAAGAAGAAGTGCTACCTCGGTGCTCTCCATGGTGCTGAATCTGGATGCTCAGGCCTCTCCTCACAGTGCTGGAACGAGCCTCTCCTGGCAGGATTGTACTGATGCTCAGGCCTGGAATGACTGACCTTGGATCAAAGGAATCAAATTAATTCAAACTTCAAACCCAATTCTTGTTTTTAAAGTCATTAAAGACTTTAAAGACTCCACCCTGGAGTCACTAAAGGCCCGAAACACCTCTGATGACACCACAACTGCATAAACAACTGTTTTATTAACACTTTTATGAATATAATTTTATATTTAACTATATTCCCATCAACCATCTGCACACAATAGCAAATAAAACAGGAACACAGCTGTCGATGCACTTAACAGTTTTAATTTTACCATAAATAATAAAAATGACCATTTTTTAACTACAAACAAACCGAAGTGGACTTGACAGAACCAGAGCTTCCTGGAAGCTAACAGAAACATAACAATATAAAAACACTATAAACAAACAATGCTGTTAAAAAACCCTATACAAGTAGGAATAACGTAGCTTCGCTGCTGCATAACCAATACAATGTGCACGCTTGCATTTCTTAATAAAGATAACAGAGGTGACGGCAGAGGTGAAACTTAGATATGGTCGTGATATTTTAAGGTGCTCGGATTCGATACGGTTGTTATCCAGATGTTTCTGAACTTCAGGTAGCGCTACGCTGCCACGGTAACTACAAACATTTATTAGTGTGAAATAAGAGAAACTCCTTCAGCCCGCCGTGACGGGTACCGCCCCACCTTCCTCACGTTTAAAAACTCGCAGCTTAATGAAAATAGACTCTCTAGGTTAATTATGAAGCAAGTTAGTCCTAAAATATACACATCTGACTTCAGTTTACTTGCAATATACAATATCCACTATAAGGGCACGTGTTGAAATGGCGGCTCTGGACCGTGGTGGGTGATGAACCCCGACACAGATCAGAGCAAAGCTACAGTCAGAGCATTAAACCAGGAACAAATGAATGAATGAACATAAAGAATGATGCAGTTTGGAGTCTGGAGGTGCATCTGCGCTCGTGTCACTCACTTCCTGCAGCTTCGCCTCTCGTCTGCATCTGCTGGACCGCGGCACTGCTGCTGGCTCGGACACAGAGTCCTCAGAGACACACCGACGTGCAAAACATTTAACCAAACCATTCCTGACCTTTAACCCTTTGTGCATGACGGATAAAGTCAGCTAATGATGCGAGAAATATGAATCTGTCACATTTAAAACTTGGGGCATATTCCTGTAGACCTGAGTTAGTGCAGTGCTGAGTTTGATTGAGCTAAAACCAAACGCAGACTTCAGGGCTGAGTCCCAACCTCCCAGGATCAAACGCCGTGTTTACAGGCTGGTAGAAAAACGGTTTCCACCCTCGGTGGACGACTTCCTCCTTCATATCGACTGTGACCTTCAGTCACTGAGCTGCACCTCTCAGAGGTGTTCACATTGTTTCATCTTCAGTCGGACGGATCTTTCTGGTTGATTCTGCACATTTTAAATTGTGTGAGTGCATCTTTACAGCTGCGTGACATGTTTAGGGGCCACGTGTAAATCAGAGATACAAAAATAACCTGTCTAGTCAGAGCTGTTCCAGGATCAGTTTAAAAACATCTGCTGTCACTTCTGAATCACTGGCGGAGTCTCACTTCGAGGAGACAACAGACGGCGGCCGAGCGGAGCAGAAACAAAGCGAGGTGAGGTCATCGACACCAGCCATGCTTTCAAACTGTCGGCTTCATTTCTCCGCCTTTAATACATAATTATGCAAACTGGATGCAGCTCCTGGGTGGAGCCGCTCCACTCAAAGGTGCTCCTATAAAGGTCAATTTAAAGTGAAGTGAATCTTTCTGTCAGGTGTCGGCACTAACAGGCCATTATTACCTCCATCCATGTGTATCTGACAGAGCAGCTCCACCTGGGCCTCATGCCGTCCGCGCAGTTAGAAAATAATGCATATGTATTTTTAGCATCTTTGTATAAAGGCAATAAGCAGTACTGCAGATCAATGCCTCCGGTCCACACACAGCGAGGACAGCGTGTCTAAAATACTTCCTGCTTTAACTCCACAAAGGACCAAAGAGCAGGACGGTGCTGAAGGTCGGAGCTGCCCTGTTCTGATGGTTCTCTGTGGGCGTTTCAGCGCCAAATCACAACCGTCGCCTCAAAACAGTCAAAGAGATCCAATTAGCCCTCTGACAGGGGGGAGGGGGGTTCTCACCCCCTGTGAGCTGGGATAAAATAAGTGAAGATAGGAGCGCTCATCTTCATGAAACTATTAGAGATTTTTAAAAAAATCTTCTAGATCCAGGGAACTCCTTTATGCAAAGTGTGGAAGGACTTTCCAGCCTGGGTGCAGGTATGCGACCGGGGGGGCCGGTCCCACCTCAGGCAGGTCGCTGCAGTGTCAGCAGGGATGAAGATGCTGCACCAACCTGTTACGGTGAAGTCAGAGCTTCAAAGCGATGTACTATCTGTGTTCCTGCCCTAACACATGGCCATGAGCTCTGACTGAGTGACTCAAAGAACATGATCCTGGATACGGGGGGGGGCGGGGTCCTGGCTCAGCTTCATCTAAAGGAGCCACCTGAGACGGCCCACAGGGTGGAGACACCTTTGTAAACGACTAACAGGTGTGCCGCACACGTGCACCTGCGGTGATGCATTGCAGCACATCTGCACATCACTGCATCGAGGTGAGAGGTTAAACCCGAGGCCGGCCGGGTCGGGGGTGTTGTGTCGCAGCACTGTTACGTTGCACAGGAGGATTTTTTCCTTTAACAAGGAGGAAAATATAAAATATTTGGGGCACATGAACACTTACAGCATGATTTAAAGGGTCACACTTTAAGACATCGGCAACGTCAATATAAAAACCAACATCGGCCGACTACAGCGAAAGTGAAAGATCCGTCCCTTCGCTCTTTGGTCCCATCGGCCGTCAGACTTCACCACCACGTGATCTTGAACTCGTAGATGGGCCTTTTGCAGTAGTAGTGGTTGATGAGGTGTTTGTCGCACACGCCGATGCACTGCTGCTCGGCGGCGATGCCGCGCTCGGCCAGGTCGCTGACGATGCAGTGCAGCAGGTCATAGACGTCCGCCACCGCCTCCCACGGCCCGAAGGAAACGTCCACCTCGCAGTGATGCTCGAAGAGCTTGGCTTCGCTGTCCGAGCGCTCGAAGCGCAGCGAGTTGAACAGCGGGCGCTCGTACGGCGTGATGGGCATCTCCTCCTTGTACACGCAGATCTTCAGCTTTGCAAACCGGGCCTTTTTCTGCATGGCCCTCAGTTTGGCGATCTCCACGATGCGCTCCAGATTCTCTGAAATCAGAACAGAAGGATTTATTTATACTCACCCCCCCCCACACACAGACACACACACACACACACACACACACCACTTTCTCCAAGTTTGTTCAAACTGGCAGATTTTGTGGTCTTATTCTCAGGTTTGAAATCTTATCAACGTGATTATTGTCAGCAGAAACAGAAGTATGAAGTACTTTGTGCCTCTTTGGCGTGTTACATGTTAGTATTCATGTCAGCGTTAGCTTCATTCCGTTATTTCCTGTTTTACTTTGAAGGCTAGTTTTCTTTTGTGGCCAGTGTTAGTTTGACTTCCTGTCTCCCTCGTCCCGATTACCTCCTTGTGTGTCCTGTTGTCCGATCAGCCCTCCGCGTCTGCCTGTGCACGTCGTGTTCTTTGGTTTGGGAATTTTGACTCATCGTTGTTTATGTTGCGACACACACACGGGGTCGTGATGTCGGCGCGGTCAAACTTTTCAATTTGAAACCATATTCGGGGAAGAAAAATACCAGACATTACTGCAGATGTACATGAAGGCGATCAGAGGCAGGGAGCTCCTGTCAGGTCGGCGAGTGGATCGAACTATCATTTCATAACTAAATCTAACCTCTGTGTTCCTGATCCAACACGCCTGAATCACATATAGAAGTCATTAGCAGGACTCTGGAGAGCTCGACTGCACTTGGTTTCAGTCGTTTCTCATAAGCAGAAGCAGCATTTGTGAGCTCTTCATTAACCTGAAGCCGAACCTCGTGTCCCATGTTCACGATCAAGAGCAGCAAACTAACAACAACTCCCGAATGAAGCGTGAAGGTGAGATTTAAGATCAGCGGCCCTTAACGACCTTTACATGTCGACTTCCAGATGGTTTTTAAACAAATTCTTCATGGTAACAGTGTTACGTTTTGATGCTGTGATGGATGGATGTACGTGTATGTGCTGGGTGGGACTGCTGCCTCGAGGGGACATTAAAGTTTTACTCGACTCTGTAACAGAGTAAATATTTGACGTTTTTAACGTTGGGCTTTTGTAGGACAGGACGTTTATAGCATATTAATGCCTGCGAGTTGCCGTGCAGCACCGTGGGAACTTTAATTGGTTTCTGTAATGAACAGGAGCTCAGTGTGGTTCAGTAACATGTTCGTGGGGTCGAAGGTTGATTCTCACGTCTTCTTCTCGACGCTTCGCTTGCTTTGTAAACGAGTTCCACAGACGAGCTGACTTCGTGTGTTTATGAAGGCGTCCGTCTGCGACCGAGACTTAAGTCATTGCTTTTTCCTCACACCTTCTGTTTCCAGTTTAAAATCAACCTAAATTTGTGTTCTGCATGAATCTCATTATCTGGAGCAGGATCGACTCTTCTCGGCAAACAGAAGTCTCATAGTAGACGGTGTGTTTGTAACAATCTGAGGCTTTAAATGCCAGGTGGAGCTTTATGTACCGAACCATGAATGAGTGAGTGAGTCCGAACCTGTGACTGGTACACGGCATTAAACATGCAGATGCTTCAGCAGCATTATAGCCTGTAAAAATCCCAATAAGTTCACATCTTTGAACAAGTTTTCCTTCCCAGTGGCTGCATGCGTGAACTTCCCCGGATACCTTTGTAGTAGGGCAGCAGATCGAGGAAAGCCTGCCGAACCTTCTCCCCCGTGAGCGGCTGGATGTCCTCCAGGTTGTCCAGCAGCGGGCTGATGGCGTAGTACTGAGCCTCTCTGTGCACCGCTCTCACTCGGTCACGCCGAGGAAGCTCGCCTTCTCGGAGGAAGTTCAGGATGTCCCTGCGGATGGAAAAACACGACCTCAGCCACGTTTCAGCTTCCTCAACACGCAGCAGAGCACAGGAAGAACCATTCGATCGATCCTGATCATCGATCACCTCCTGCGCTTCGACACAGCTGCAGCTGATGGAACAGCTGATGTTACCAAAGCACAATGAAGCAGGTTGCAGCTGGTTACCAGCTGACTGTGATTTCCCTTTTTGAAAGCTGCAACAGCGGATTATAAATATCGATTAGCCCGCTGACAAAAATCTGTTAATTGATAAGAGAAAAAGTTCCAGGTATAATTTTCCACTGAAGCTGAGCACAAACAGCATCAAACAGCAGGCTCAAGGTGCAAGACGACATCATCTTTGTTTATTTATTCGTTTGCTTGTATATTTATGACCGTTGTGCCTGCTTGTGTATGTCAGAGAGCTACTGGCACCTTAACCTCCCCGACAGAACCGTCCAGAAGGATTAATAAAGTTTACTCTAATCCAACCTGCATCGCAGCTCCTGACAAACACTCTCATCTCCAGCTACTTTCCCAAAGTTCGTACAAAGAAAAAAACTGGTGGGTTATTAAATGTGTGCAGAAAAAGTGGCTGTAAACATGCAGCCGCCTTTGTGCAAAGACCTTTGGGAACAACAGGTAGTACTGTCAGGTTTCCTGTGTGCTTTGAATACATCTGACCCCTGACCTCCTGCTCCACGCACTGATCGCTGCTCACAAACGCAGACGCATTTAAATCGAAAAGGTGTCAGACGAAGGCCGAGGGTTTTGAGACTGAAACGTGACGAATGCAAACACGAGCTGTTTGTCTCGGTGTAAAACCAAAGCCTGCTCAAGCAGTACTCTGATTACAAGTGGACTGCAAAGGAAACCAGAACTGCACAGCTGAAGCAAAACATGGCTCCACTCTGAAATATATACGAGCCAACCCTGATTTGAGTTAAACAGCATTAAAGAGCCACTGCAGCCTTTAACCTTGAGAGTCCTGAGTGTAATCGGGGCCAGAGTGAGACGGTTTGTGGGTCGGGCCCAGCTATAAACCCACTGACACTGTTCCGTCCCTGACGCCTGACCCAGATCACAACACCTCTTAAATAAAACCTCCTCCACGCTGCTCAAAGTTCCCTTTTTTAAACCACAAACACCTCAAGTACTGGATCCTCTGCCAAGAGGTGAGATATTAACATGTCTGCTTGTACACAGTAGCTACACTTGTGTGTCTTTCCTTTACTCATCCTGCACATCTCGTGCAGCTGTAGATACACTGAGATCCACCGACTCCGACAAGTTGGTTCTGCTTCCGTTTCTGTGCAGCAGAATCTGGAGGACTTGTGAACGTCAGAGGACGAAATGAATGCAGGAAAATAGTGGACGAAAAGCTGCTGCAGTGCAGAAGATTTATTTTCCAGCGAGACAATAGGAACCAGAGCAGCGGATTGGCTAAAAACATCCCAAATGAAAAGGCTCCTTGTGAGCGGCTGCAGGCTGCAGAGAGCCAGCACGCTGCACCTCTCGGGCTGCTCGAGCCACGTTTTTAAATCTTTAATTACACCCCCTCACACATTTCAGCACTGACCTCATGTCAACCCACTTCTTACATAAGTCATCTCCTCTGCTCGCTCTCACATTCACATTTAAAGCCATTTGCTTTCCCGTCGCAGCCACGGATGGGCCTCGGGATCGCGGTGCTCGTGGGCCTCTCGGTGCAGTCGGGGTGAAGCCCGCTGACCTCGGGGATCCCTGCTTTCACTACCATCTGCAAAATAATGAGTTACTAAAGCTGTGAAACACTTCCGGCGTTGCACACAGGAATCACTGCAACAGTGCACGAGAAAGCGGGCAGATTTAAAGTTTCACTCGAGCTAATCGATGGCTGATCGGTGTGACCGTCCTGGTCTTTAAGTTTGTGGACTTCTCGCTCATTATTTGATGCTTTATTAGATTTTCATACATCTTTGTTATTAAACCTTTAGTTCTCTGCTTTGTATCGTTTTATGCCTGATTAGTCTCACCTGTGGACCGAGCTGTTCCCGCTCATCCCGAGCAGGAGTGAGTATGAATGTTTCCTGTCTCAGGCTTTGTATGAACTTCTTACTTCGCTCCTACAGAAAAAGGTGTTTACTCGCTTCGCTTCAAGAATCTCTGTGTTTCTGCTTATGATCCCAATAAGCAGCGAGTTTGTTGCCAGTTCTGGTTCACCTTCGTTTGCCGTTTTGGTCGCTGCTGCTCTGCGTGTCGGAGAGGAGGGGCTGCGGCTCCACTTTAAACTAGGACAGCATCACAGTCACTGGTTCTGTGTCAGAGCTTTTTCGGCCCACATGCACTGAATCTGGGAATGATTTCATTCCCACAGTCTGCACACACCACACACTCGTGCTGCCGAGTCCTGCACAACCAGCCTGCTGTGTTTAACAGCTCCAAAAAGCCTCTTTATTGATTACAACACTTCTTTAAAGTGACTGACAGCCGCCACACCCAAACATGCTGGCAGCTAACCAACCAAATGGCACCAACACACTTTTTCACTAATCAGGTGGTTTAATTACGTCAGACATCCTTGAGACCAGTCAGGGACCTCCTAGCAACCACTAGTTGCTAAGAGAAATTTCCCAGCCAGTTAGTGAGTGGCTGCTACAGGTTTGCTGCCTGTGAAACAGATTGTTAAAACAGTCACACGGCCCAGAAACCAGTGAATGACCCCTGGCAACCTCTGATCACTACGGGAAACGTGTATTCCTCAACCAGCTGGCAATGGGAGCAGCTGAAACCATGACTTTGCAGCTTGCAAGCAAGTTTCATTACCGCTCGGTCAGTAGTTGGTGAGCTCCTGCAGGAAGTCAGGATCTTTCCTGCAAACCGTGGGCATCTGGGGCCCCTGTGCACCACCCATCCCTGACATTTTCACTCCTTTTCTGCTGACTCTGTTCACAATCTGTGTGTTCCACAATGCAGAGTGAGAGTTTTCAGCGTGGACAGTAAATCCGACAGAATAAGCAACAAATAAGAAAAAGCAGCAGCACAGAAACAGATATGTAAATCAGTTTTGAGTGCGCGCAGAAGAGACCAATTTATCTGGTGGAACACCTGATTCAGGGAGACCTGTCAGGATATAATGAGCTGTCTGCAGCAGCTTGAAAACCTCCTTCAAATCGCAGAGCGTGAACCTTTCAGAAATTAAAAGTTTGGCCTGCACTAAGCGGCCTTTAAAAACTCCCACAAACTCACGAGCATGCATCACCGCCGGAGGATGACGGCGACGTCTTTGCCTGAATCTCACCCAAAATACGCTCCGTCACGGTCGATGAAGTAGCGTCCTTCGGCATCACGCGGGATGTAATGGCGGCCACTGAACATGGCGGCCAGCATGGTGTCCTCGTACCGCCGCAGCGTGGACAGGCGGGTGGTGAAGTACGTGCCGCCGACGTTCAGAGAGATGACCTCTGGGAACTTCAAAGAAGCACAACACAACAAACCCATTTTAGAAGAAATAAGACACGAGCTGGAAAAAGTGTCGTTTACTGTTAACGAGCTGATGTTACTCTGAAGAGGCTGAGTGGAGTCCAGCTGCACTTTGACCACCGTGTGCCACTCTGAAAGGTGAACCTCTCCTCTGTCACGGTCATGCAAATAAATGAAGCATCTGCTTTGGTCTCCCACTGATGATTTACTCTGCAAACTTTGATCCCCATCACCAGCTTTACTTTCTGAATTACGTTCTTTCCACCTGGTAACGAGCGATTTTTTAAGATGAACAGTGCTGTAATAATGCATTTGCCACTTGCATGTTCCAGACCAAACACACTTTAATATTAGACAAAGGTAACCAGAGTAAATACCAATGAAGAAACGTTATCCACTCCAAAACCTTCATTTAGTCTTGTTACTTTGAGCCATTCAGAGGTGGACTTGCTGATGTGTTTTAGATCACTGCTGCATCACCCTGAGCTTCGGGTCGTGAACTGATGGCCAGATGTTCTCCGTCAGGATGTTCTGGTAGAGAGCAGAATTCACGGTTCCATCAATTACAGTACAGCAGAGCAGCTGCAGAGCATCACTCCACCAGGTCTGACTGATGGTATGTTGATCCTTTTATGAAATGCAGTCAGTTTTTTGCCAGATGCAACAGGGCCATTAGAAGAAGTTCGGCTTTTGTCTCACCAGCACAGAGATTTGAGCATTTTTGTATTTTTACTGAGCCTGAGGAAAGTCTTGCTGTGTGAGGAGGTCTGAGCAGCCGGGGCTTAAGATGATTAACCTGCTGTGGCTATGTTTGCTCCATCAGTCATGTGACACAACTACCTGCCAATCCCGACAGGACTCAGCAGTTCAACCTCTGACCTCTGCATGAATTAGTACACATCAGGCAGTGGTATTATTTGGTAGTAATAAGGTGGTTAATTATTGGGAGCTTTCTGTATTTTATGAGTATGATTTTAACTAAATGTGGATAATTTCTTTACGTTGGAAGCTGTGCTGTTTGTTGGCTTGTGCCACTTCTTTATTTTTCCGTGTGAAAGCGGCCTACCTCCTGTTCCTGGGTGTTCAGCGAGGAGCGGAGCGGCTTGCTCAGAGCCAGGTTCGGCGTGGGGGAGGCCGGCTTTCGGAACTCGTCCTCCGCAGAGTCCGAGCTGGACATGGCATCGCCCGGTTTCTCGGTGTCCCCAGCGGCCGAGAATACCACCATCACTCTGGGTAGAGGCAGCGTCCGTCTCTCCTGAATGAACCGTCTCACCCGCGTAGCGGCGGGCAGCGGGCTGAAGGCCAGAGACTGGCGCTCCCTGCCGCTGCAGCCGTCAGAGCCGTCGGAGCCGCTCGAGCCATTCTGCTGCATGCGCGCGGCGGGCCAGCCCTCAGCCGGGCGGGGGACGGCACGAAGCACGGCTCGCGACTACTGCTACACTACTGCTACGCACAGCAACAATAACAACAACCGGAGGGCAGCAGCGGAGGGTGTGGCTCGAGCAGCTGGCAGAGTCCGCCTTTCAGCGGGGAGAAAGCGGAAGCAGCGGGGCTCCGCCACCAGCCACAGCGACGTAAACGGCGCGGGTAGAAAAACATGAACGTTTAATCCCAACGTTAGCGAGCCGCGCGCGTCCCGAGAGGGTTTATAGTGCGTGCGTACTCTGACGTGTCTGAATCCGTGTCGTCATCACGTCCAGCGCTGAGAGCGTGAAGAGGTTTTTCCCTCAGTTTTATATCCGTAAGTTTCATATTCAGTTCAGATCTGTTTCTTCAGAGAAAAAAACTATTTAAAGTTTTTCTTTAACGCTGCTTTTGAACCTTTATACGTTTAAATATTTTATTTAATTATTTAGTAAATTTAATAAAAGAAGCGGAACTATAAGTCAGATCTTTTTCTTCAGAAATTTTATTTTATTTATTTATTTATTTATTTATCTATTTAGAAGAAGTGGAACTATATGTCAAACCCGTTTCTTCAGGGGGAAAACTATAGAATTTTAATGATTTTCTAAA
Source organism: Apistogramma diplotaenia (assembly GCA_015052665.1). NCBI lineage: Eukaryota > Metazoa > Chordata > Actinopteri > Cichliformes > Cichlidae > Apistogramma > Apistogramma diplotaenia. The sequence continues at coordinate 13,500 of VOQJ01006944.1, forward strand.
ACACATCCCACATAATATTTAACACACATAACTGAATTGAATCATTTAATATTTAACACAAACTCATAATTTCAGGAGACCAGAACAGGTCTGCCAGAGGAACAGCAGTCCACGAGAACAGTGCATGGCTCTGCAGGCCAGCAGGATTTAAGGCTCATGAGTTTTGTAACCTCTGTATTTGTGAATTACTTCCTGTTTTATTGTGGTAGTCATTTGCCTCCTGTGTCCCAGTGTGAATACCTAAGCCTCTCTCCTTAGGCTCTGTCTAACCTCCCTCTGTGCCTGTTTGCTTTTTAGTCTGGATTTTTAGTTTGTCCTGGAGTTCCTTTGGGTCAATCTGCAGTTTATGACACACACATGGATAGTTTTCTAGGAGAAAAGCATGCTCATAGAAGCAAATGTACTGAATTCTAAATAATTGAACATTAATTACTTGAGCTTATAATATAATAATACACTGCAGTATATCCATAACCAACCAGGCAGCTCATCCTCATCCTCTTTCTCTTGATTCTTTCTTTAGAGATGAAACACATTTTGGGGCTTAAGTGAAAGAAACGCAGATGTAAAATGTAAACGTGACGTCAGAGGTCAAAGGCCATTTTACCAGCATCATTTCCTAAATGTTGCCAATAAAGAAAAGACAGCAGAACTTTAAGCAGTTTTAAAGAAAATGTTGTTTTTTTTAATGAAACTTTGACCTTATTTGACCTTGAAGAAGAGGTCAGAGGTCTAAAGTAATCTAGTAATCCCAACGTGCCCATTATGCTGTAAGGCAAGTTTTTATGCATCGTTAACATGGCCCCAGCAGCTGAAAGGACCTGATAGAGACATTCAAACACCTTTTTAATTTCATTATGTGAGACCTCAAATAATGATGGCAGTCGATGTTCTGCAATGTGAGAAATGAGCAAAAATTCCATCTTCCAGCTTCTTCTGCCTTCCTCGTTCTCCATCAGGCATTTATTCTTTCATGCGAAGGTATCTACCTGTTTAAAGCAGCAGCAGCACAAAATGTGCAAAGAGATGCATCCTGAAAAGAATGCAGCATTAATGTGATTAACTAAACCTGCCCGGTGATTGTGAGCTTGGACTGACAGTGTGGGAGAGCTCTGAAAGTAACCCACAAGCGTAAGATAGAAATCATAGACTGGGATCGTTATCCTCGGCAAATAAAACGAGTACCTGCACAGGAAAGATGAAACCACAAAAGGTATTTGAGCCTGTGAGTCACACCTGGATAAATGTGACATTTCTGGCTAATGAGGAAGGGAAAGTGTGTTTTTGCATCATTCTTTTCTGCCTCCTTAGATTAAAACCATCCTCCTGTTTTCACTCGGAACCTGAGCCAGCAGCCCTTTAAAGGGTCCTGAAACAGCAGCTCAGTGGCTGTAAGTGTAGGAAAAGAAACGTTTTAAAGGAAAATGTTCCGGGAAGAATAACAGCTGTTATGTGAAATGTTGGGAAGAACTGAAATGTATCCAGCATTCATCTAGTCTAGCTAATAATATGAAAACAGCTTTCTATATTCCAGGGAACTGTAATAATTCAGCATATTGCCCCTGTGGGCCAGTCTGCCTCTCCGTCCTGCCACAGTTATTACCAGCGAGTCTGAGCTGCATCGTCCTGAAAGCCTCACTTTCATTAAGGACTGAATGGCCTCCAATTTCCAGCATCTGAACTCAGAAGTTCTGATTTAATTGTCACTCCCAGGCTTGGCTGGCAAACAGTCAACACAAGGCACTGTGCTGCAAACACACGAGCTATTTTCCACCAGCACCTCAGCTGCAGCCAGCATGCACAGTCTTGTCCGGCTCGGAGCAAAACTCCCCACTAATGGTGCAACTGGGGAGAGAAAGTCTCATTCCTCCAATCAGGAACTTCATGGGATGATGACGATGATGCTGCCGGTGCTCGAACCATGAACGAGGGCCTGTTGGTTTCACTCTGCTTTGCTGCTTTGTTAAGGACATGTGTTGCGGTCCCTGCAGGCTCCTCTCCCCTGCCTCATCTCAGAGTTTGTTGTTGAGGGAACATTTTCCTATTTTTCCTTTACTGATGGCAGAGCTGTGAATGTGTGCGGGCAGCGACTTTTACATCCAGGCGCGTAGAAGACTGCAGTCAGCCAAGTGTAACACATTAGCTTTCAGGCAGCGCCCTTCTTGGAGCGTTCTCCACTCGGAAATGAGGTCTGGGAAGTTCTTCGGCTGAGGGAAGGAGAGGCTCAGTGCGAGTCCGAGTCTGCTCGGGTCCGACTGGGTCTGAGTGATGTAAACTATCAGTTATCACTCAACGAGCAGAATCAGACAACCAACAGCAGTTTTACAGAATTTATTGCAAGCAAGAAGAGGAGACGTTAGTTTGATCGAATTTTGCAGTCAGACTCTAAGACCTTAGCAGTGGGTCTCTTCAGCAGGAGAGTGAGCAGGTAGGCGTGTTTCAGGTGCTTTTCTTTGTTGATACAGTGACCAGTGGGGGGGGGGGCTGAGGTAAGGAAAACAGGAAGTGTCATCAAACTCTTCAAGGCAACGGGAATTTGGGAACCTGGAGGAATCCCACAGGTTTCAGGTTTCAAGGCTACAGGATGAAGCACATGAGGACAAGGCTGTCCTTGATGAACTAATGTGGGGGGCATCAAAACAGAACTCAAAGCTTTAAACGCGTCACAATAAACATTAAACTCAGACTCAGGTATAAGAATTAAAACATTCAAGTAAAAAACAAACTACTAGAAGGGGCCGTGACGCGTTCAGGGTCATAATAAATAAATGATAACCCTGTTTTGTCCTGAGTTTATTGTTTATTGTTTACAGCACAAATATAATTTTAACATCATGAGAGATTTGTGATAAAGAAGAAAATTCCCAAAATGATTTGCCTTTATTCTAAAAGTCAGTAACTGTTATTTTAATATTTGAAGCATTCCTACATAATAAATCCTGTAATATTCCTCTACATTACTGTAAAACCGTGTTTGTCTTCTGAATACTGAGTTTATTGGGGCAAAATGCAAGAAGTAATTAGTGAAATTTAACCCGGAAGACGAAGTCAGATGTTGCAACTGACCCCAAAACCGGACACGGCTTCAACATCTGCCTGGTTGGTGCGATGCAGCCTCTGAGTGACGGGGAGGGTTGGAACCATCCCTGAACCACTTGCACCAACCCCGGTTTCCCCATCACAGGGTGCAGCTCTGTGAACGCGCCTCAGCAGTGCAGCTGAAGGAGAAGGTTTGCAAGTTACTGTTTTAGGATGCCTACTTGGCTTTCCTGGTGGAGAACGGGCAGAGAGGGTGGCTCTCCAGAATTCACTCAAAGTAGGTTTCCAGGTGAGTTCTTCAGCTGGCAGAGAGAAGTGACATTAGGGCAGGAATAGTTCGCTTCAGCGAGCCTGATTAGCACGACCATAACGACATGGCGTAGAATCAGAGTTGAGATGAGATGCTGGGGTCCAAAGGTCACCAACTTTCTGCAGAGTCAGTCACTACAGACCTCCAGACATCACATGGCCATCTGATTAAGGCAAGAACAGTGTGTGGAGAGCTTCATGGATGGGTTTCCATGGCGAGCAGCTGTAGCCAAGCCTGACACCACCAAGCACAATGCAAAGCGTTCAGTGCAGTGGTGTAAAGCACGCCGGCAGTGGACTCCAGAGGAGGGGGCACAAATCACACCTCTCCATCTGGCAATCCAATGGATGAGCCTGGGTTCGGTGGTTGCCATGGGAACGGCGCTTCTCTGACTGCATTGAGCCAAGTGTAAAGTTTGGTGGAGGGGGGATTACGGTGTGGGGTTGTTTTAGGCTCGGCCCCGTAGTTCCAGTCCAACTCTTCACACTTCAGCACACCAGGACATTTTGGACAATATGATGCTCCCAACTTTGTGGGAGCAGTTTGGTGCTCCTTCCTGCTCCAGCACGACTGCACACCAGAGCACAACGCAGCTCCACAAAGACACGGATGAGCGAGTTTAGTGAGGAAGAACTCGACTGGCCGGCACGGAGTCCTGACCTCAACCTGACAGAGCACCTTTGGGATGAATTAGCTGGTAAATTTTCAGGCTCCTCTTGTTGGTTTTTCCTTTGTACTTTATTTATTAACTCATTTACATTGTTCACACAAGCGAAAATGTAATACGGCAATACCAGAGCTGACAGGCAGGAAAAAAGAGCAAAAAATAAATAAATCGATGTGTATATATGATGGCGGTGTGCTGGACTGGGGCTGCTTTGATGGAACCATGAATTCTGCCGTCTGACAGAAAATCCTGAAGGACAGCGTCCGGCCATCAGTTAATGCCCTGCAGCTCAAGATCACTGGGTTATGCAGCAAGCCCACCTCTGAACGGTGGTCCAAGTTTCTTTGACGTGACCTCAAACAGGTCGTTCATGCTGGAAAACCCTCCAGTGTGGCTGAAAAACCCTGAAGAGTGGGGCCAGAACTCCTCCACAGTGATGTGAAACGCTGCCAGTTAGATCACAGTTGTCGGCACAACCAGTTATAATGTAAATGATATCAATAATAAGAAACTGTCCACGGCAGGTAGCTGTCGTCACTGAGCTGTTTGAGGACTGTGTGGTGGGGCCGGGGCCTGCGTCAGCAGTCAGAGCGTGACGGGGGGGCGGGGGCTGCTGGTCTGTTGCAGGACTGACACTCAGAGGCAGGCAGCCGGTTCTCATCACATTCACACGTTCATACGTGTCTTTGGGCTGCGGGAGGAAACCCATACAGAGAAGAAGCTCACAAAGGTTCCAGCTCACATTCAGACGAGGAACGTTCTCCCTGCGGCCGCTGCAGAACCCGGAGGTCACAGTCAGTGTGGAGCAGCTCCATAATTCACTGTAAAAGTATCAGTGAGACTCGCTGCTCCTGAATAGGATACAGTGCTAAAGAGAGTATTTCTGCACGTGTCCACTTCAAACCACGAGGAGTTTACAGTTGAGTGCTCGACGGATGTGGGGGGGGGGGGGGGGGGGGGGGGGTGGGAGGG
>VOQJ01006947.1:15341-27543 GCA_015052665.1 Apistogramma diplotaenia
AAATATTTTGACTATATCCCAGGGGTGTCGAACTCATTTTGCACTGTGGGCCACATGCAGCTCACTTTAGTGTTCAGTAGGCCAGACCAGAGAAACCTCCTTTCTGCAGTTCAACTGCATATTGAATTCCACAGATATCTTAATATAAGAAAAGCTGTATGGAATGTTTTTATACGACAGTCATCTGTCAGCACCACTGTTTGTGCTTAAATTGTAAGAAATGTGTAAAACTACAGAAAAAGTTCTGGTAGTTCTTTGTCCAGACTGTTCTGTAATTATAGAAATCAGGAAACAGAAAATGTCCTTTTTAAAAATTTAGTTTTTCTGTGAAGCCAGTGTAAAAATGTTTCTATCGTAGTGACAAAAATAGGGATTCCATCATCGAGCGGGCCGGATCAGAGTCTTTGAGGGGCCGGTTCTGGCCCCCGGGCCTTATGTTTGACACCTCTGGTCTAGATAATCTGGTGTAACCACGGTCTGTAGAGGTGGTTGTAAACACTGTAACATCACTCACTGCTCTGTGAAGTCCCTTTTCTGAGGCCTCCAGCTGAACATTTCCGTATTGCATCTTAGAGTTTGAAAACAGACATCATGGATCTGACTGAGAAATCAAGGGCCACTGAACGCTCAAATGTTGGTGACTTATGAGCACCTGGAATCATATCAAACTTTATCATTTATTGTTCTCCAAGTCAAACTCAGATTTACAAAGTGAACATCATGTTGTACTAAGACTTAAAACTAGTGGCTGTGACCATGAGCTCATGAACAAACTGTTCATTGAGAGCATGGATCAAAGGAGCCCAAAGCCATTTTCCCACTGGCTTCTGTGAGGCTTTTGATTTTGCAACCAGTGGAGTCGCCCCCTCCTGGCTGTTAGAAGGAATGCAGGGGAACCTTTACATACAGTAAACCCAACTTTACAGACCTGGAAGCTACATCCACCTTCCATCCATCACAGTCAACAATTTTAACTTCATCTGCGACCAGCCTCACGGTTTCCTGCAAACACCACAGGTCTTTTTCTGCTTTCCATGAAAAGCACTAGCATTAGAAATGAAATGAATAAATCACTGACAGTCTTATGAAACAGTCCCAGGAAAAGCAATATATCTGTCACTGAGGTAAGAGTTTGTTATTCATTCCAATAGCAGATAATTTGATAGTGAACCGGCTTAAATACTGCAGTCAGAAATGAACATTTTGATAAACATTCGATTAAATCAGATACACCCGTTGTTCTTCCTTGTTGCTGCTTAACCAGTGGAGGAAATCTAACCACAGGGACTAACAGATTAACCAGGTTTAAGGATAATGTGCACCAGAGAGACTGGAGGACTGGATGAAGGCAGACAACATTCACACATTCAGACAAGCTTCAACCTGCTTATTGAAAGCACTAAGACAAAGGACTGTGGCTACTGATTCACATCCGCTGTCTTTCACTGCTCTGCCTTTTTTTACTTCACAATAAACACACACACACACGTGCAAACACACACAGGCATGCTGCAGAGGCATTGCCTCAGGATTAAATTACATTTGAGCTATCACATTTTTATTAGCTCAACTAGTATTATTTTCAAATTTTTTGTCCCATAATTCCTTTTTCTCACATTGCTAACACAACCCCAGTGAGTCGTATGATTGAATATTCTATTTAAATAATAAATCTCGGCCACTGAAGAGGTTTCTTGTCACTTGTAAGCGAAAGTGTAAGAAGAAAAGTGGAAACTGTCTTTGCTTTTTCGGGTTAAAGACTTTATAGAAATACAGCACAGACATGCCTGGAGTCACATTTATGTACTCTCTGAGGACTACAGATATGTATTTCACTGCTTTCTTCTGTTTGCAATCTCCTTTTAAACCCCAAACCATTTCTTGGTTTTATGGCACTGTTGTGTTGTATACTCTTTTGAATGCTAGAAAGAAAGCAGACTTTCATTCATGTGGGTAGAAAAATGACTTGCCGGGATGGCCGTTTTCATCTTCTCGTCTCTCAGTCTCTCTACCTTTATTATGCCATCCCTCCAGACTCCGCATTCTCCTCGTTATTAAATTTTACCCTTTGTTCATATAACCAGCCTCATTCTCTTTCTTGCCAGACCTGTGCTTTGCAGGCATAATTATTGTTAAGCACATAATTTATATACTGAACTCAGTTTGTACTGTTATTGCAGAATCTGTAGACACAAACACATCCTGCCCTGGGCACCAGGAAATCAACGTAAAGGCGAAAACACTGCGCTTTTTAAAGGTGTGACTCACAATGTATGGCAGCCCTCTCCACCTTTAGTACTTGAGTGTCAAGGGGTTGTAAGACTATAAGATTTTAATTATACATTCAAAGCACAAATGGATTTGGATCCTAATCATATTTCATTTTAAATGGAGCCTGACTGTGCAGAGTGAGACCCCCCCCCCGGTGGCCATTTGTTAGAAAGATTTGAAATCAGTTCTTTTGACCTCTGCGGTGACCTGCAGGAGAAGAGCAGGATAAATCCGTCAGTCTTTTCTGGCATCTTCTTTAACTTGCTGTCTTCTGTGATATACAGTAACTGCCTTTGTTACAGATGTTTTTGCTACTCCTGAATGCATCTGAACTTCATTTCCGTGTATTTTGTAAAAACAGTTGTGTGCAGACAAATGTACGAAAACGAAAAAATGTACGAATTACGAAAACTCACTTTTCTTTATCTTCTTCATCTCTTCAATCTGTCCTTTTCTTTGTCCCTCTCACTCAGACAAAGGCATCCTCACTTTTTCACAAAGAATGAAAGAATAACTTGGTCTATATATTTAGAGTACGAGCGTTTATGTTTGTGTATATGGGCTAAACCTTGTAAATTAAGTGGTCTTGTGCTGTATGTCAGAGTTTACCGAGTATGAATGGGCAGTGTGTGTGTGTCTGTGTACATGTACATGTGCAAAACAAGCGCATGCATGGCTGATCATTGGAAGCTCGAGGCTTTGGGGAAGAGCAGGTCTGGTGGCGGGGTGGAGGGGTGAAGTGGAAAGACAGGGAAGGTAGGCAGTAAGACTGAGAGGCAAACCCAGGAGGGAGTGGTCACATTGGCCTGTGGTGCACAGTGCTAAAAGTGCTTGGTTTCTTGGTGAGTACAAGATTAGAAGTAAGATGAAGATGATGACGCAAGTGGGGAGCAGGGGCTTGCAGAGGAGAGGGGAGAGCAGAAAAGAGAGCATGGTAGCGAGAAATAAAGATAAGACAAAACCCAAGACATGTGGAGAGCAGATGAAAAGAGATGTAGCAAGTGGTGGAGGAAGAGAAGCAGAGTGTGTGTGGCTCAGTGAGTACAGCTATCGAGTGGCTGAAGCGCTGATGAGATGCATAATTAGGCAGATTTAAGGGCAATAGTGAATGCGCCCCACTGGGCCATGGTTACAGCTGTCCAAGCATGTTAGAGAGTGTTGTAAAGTGCTCCATATTCTCCAGAGCACAGTGCAGATTTAAAATGATGGTGAAGCCCACTAAATGGAAAGAAAAGAAAGAGCACAGGGTGGTGCATTCACAGAGAGAATATTTTTTTAAATTCTCCATAAACAGTATTTTCAAACACATCCCACTGGAGCTTACCTTTTATTCACCCGCTTCAATTTAGCAGAGTGACAGAAAAAAAAGGTAACACAGAATATCTGCAGGCAGGTCGCTACAGTCATGTACAGTAAAAAAGGTGCAAAATGTTTGCTACTTCCTTGAAGTAGGATCTAAGCAAAAGTACAAACACTGAATATGTAATTTTTTAAATTATGTGCAGTTGGAGACACATTTATCTTTGAAGTATATCTGCCCAAATAAGCCAACAGCTGCAGGCTTTGAGGAGAGTGTGTGTGTGTGTGTGTGTGTGTGTGTGTGTGTGTGTGTGTGTGTGTGTGTGCGTGTGTGTGTGCGTGTGTGTGTGTGTGTGTGTGTGTGTGTGCGTGTGCGCGTGTGTGTGTGTGTGGTCAGTACTCGGTCACTCAATGTTTCTTCCCTACAGGACTGTGCTCAACATCGATCTGCCTTGGGCTCGTCCATCACCCTGAGGACAAATGCAACTTTTTACACACATAGTCATGTTTTCATGCCTTCTGAGGACATTACATTGACTTACATTCATTTCCCGAAGACCTGCTTGAACCTTAACCCTAACTAATGCCCTTCTGCTTAACTAAACCCAACTTAATCGAATTGCCCTTTACCATAAAACATGTCTTCACCTTAGGATTTAATGGTTCATTCGATGAGGGCTACCGTTTGTCCCCATAAGGAAGGCGTGTCCCTAGAATGAAGCAAACAAGATTTCGGTCCCCTCAATACCACTAATACCTGGACCTACACTCGTGTGGTCCCTGAATGTGACTAACCAAACACATGTTTAGCTGGCAAAGATTGGAGAGGTTTGCCTGTACATACATCAGTATGGATGTGTAGGAATCAAGCCTATGGCTCAGGTCCAAAAGTTAATAATCAGAGAAAAAGCTAACTTGCGTGCAGTCCCGTGGATCTTGGTACAACTACTCTCTATCTCCTTTATTTATACATTTATTACGTTTGCTATATCCCTCAAGAAAATACTCATCTTAATTTAAAAGCAGTTTCTGTTTTTGTCATGTGGCTTTATGGAAAGGCATTTTTTGGCCTCTGAATAATTTAGCAAACTGAAGAAGGTGAAGTGAAGTTCATGGATAGAGCAGTCTTCCTATTACTCTGCTCCCACAAGAGAGCATCATACAAATCTGACCACAGGCTGTCGAGTCAATGTGGGTTAATACTATCCTGTCTAAAGCAGCAAAACATTGCCACTCTCTTCCTTTCCCTTTATATCTAATTTCCAGTGTTTTTGTTGCGGTCTAAATCTTGCTGTTACATGTTGTTATGCCACATAAGACTGCATAGAACAGAAAAACATGGGACTGCAGTCCAAGTTCTCGCTTTTTGTTTCCTTTCTCACTCTGTGTGCCCTCTTTGGCATGCTTCGCAAACACATGAAACTTTGTGTAGGCGAGAACATCAGCCAAATGAGGTTAAAAGGGTTTTAATGGGCTGCGACATTAATACGAGAATAGATGATGCACGATATGATGATGCTGGCCATGTGTAGGACTTGCATGTCCGTTTGGGTGTTTGTGGATGTGTGTGAAGTTAGTTTTTTAGAGTTGTCTGATGTTGTGTGTGTCAGTGGCCAGAGGCACTGAATAACTCTGGAGGTGGAAATGACTGTTTGAATGCATAAATAAGGCTGATTTTTGCCAGTGGCAGTGGTGGTCATGCATATTCAGTATCTCGTCTATATGTGTGTAGGTGCGTGTAAAATGTGTGTAGCTAATCAAGCAACATGCAAATCGTAAAAAAAATAAAATAGTATGCAGCAGTGATTTTCTGACTTTTTATACTGCATAGATAACTTTTTAAGAGAAATGTGTTAACTGCAGACCTACCTGTATGGCTACCGGTACAGTCAATGAGTGACTGCGTCATCATCCCAGTGGCATTGGTGAATTTACACATGGGCTATGGCAATATTGTATGCCTCTTTTAAAGAGGTTGAAAATCTGCATTAAGGACTAGTAAGGCTTTGTTAAAGTCACAAGTGGAGACAGTGGTTGGTGTCCCAATTAGGAGCTTTGTGTTCTAAACTTTGTGTCTTTTCTTGTCACTCACTGATGAGGCCTTCCTTTGTTTTTACTTTTGCTTTCACTGGCTAGGTGTAGCACTTGAGTCAATTTAAAAAAAGATGTCAAAAAATGTCCCTGCATAAAAATAACTCTGCATGGTTAAAATTTAGGCTTACCCGTAGGTGAGTGTGCCCAAACTTTATGTATCTATACGACGATTTGCGAGTGATAGACCTGTTTCACTGTTGCCATAACCTGGTGAGTCACAGCAACAGCACCAAAGGACCCTGTGATGAGAATTTTTTTTCTAAACTCGACTAACCTCTGTGTACCTCTTTGGTACGTAACTGTAATTTTCCAGTGCAAAGGCCAAGTGTGCGAAGATGAGAAAACAGCTAAAATGTCCAAGGCCATGATGCACTTGTTATCATGCTAATAATGCAACATGGTGGTGGGAACTTGAACTCCCCACAGCTAACAAAACAAGATTCAACACAATGGTATAAAGCAACTGTGATTATTCTGTTGTTTGGTCAATGCTGGCGCGAAGACTGTTCGTGTTGTATTGATCCTTCTACAAAGGCTAATTCTTTACTTTCAATAAATCATCAAAAAATCTGCTTGGTTTCAGAGCTGAACTTATTTTGTCCACCACAGACTCCTTGTGTGAATCAGTGAGATGCTGGTAGCTTTGATGAAGCATCAGTATTCAACACATTAGGAATTACTTGTCAAGCTACCATACAGAAACATTTACTTAAAATGCCATTGAAAATATTGTTGCAAAAATTCCTCATGAAAAAAAAAATTTAATTTGGAGAAATGATGTTGGTGCTTGAGAGCTTGGACAGCTATGGATAAGAGTGAGTATTTAATGGGAACTAAATGTTTAATTGCTAGATTGAATCACCTTTACCAGAGTTTAGCTAATGAACCACTGTTTATTTTTAATTAAGGGGAAGGCACTCCTGAGAAACAGATTTAACAAAGTTTGTAAGAGAACTTCCTCCCTCATAGAACAAAGCGGTAGCAAAATGCAGTGATACAATAAAATGCTATTTTTCCAGCCATCACAATGCAAAACCGTATTACAAATATGACATTTATTTTATAAGGTGCACCACCAAGAATACATGCTTACATGCCAAATGACACAGTGTTGCAGCAAAAGCTGAATTAAGTTCAACTTTTTTGCAGTTTTAGATGAGTGAACAGACAAGCTCCAATAAAATAAAAATATATTTATGAAAAAAAAAAAGGGGTGGGGGGCTGCATTTATTCAAGTAGAATTAGTGTGTCAACATTTAGGATGTGAATTAGGAATTTTGTGGCAAGTGGCAAAAACTGCACTGGGATTTTTCCTCTCTGGCGAAACACATTAAGCAGGACCACGAGTCTGCTGTGGCTTTTCCCCTTTCAAACTGGAATAAAACATTAAAAGAACTCAGGGAGGAGCTGTGACGACCACTGCTGCCAGTCATGTGACAACAGCCAGTTAAAAGCAGTAGTTTGGTGGCAACGTAAGGCTTCTTGATGTATTTTAAGATGTTTGTCTAACTGTTTAGGTTGTCTAAATAACATTTAATTTTCATACACAGCTTTCAGGTTGAGTGTATTTTAATTCTCAGGAGGTCGGGTTTGGTGACCCTCATTTAATTTTGGTATTTCTTATGCTGATTATTTTATTAATGTGATAGTAAGTCGGTTGGTAATGCAGAAGTTTTGTTCCCTGGTCTTACATTTTAATAACACACTCACCTCTCAGCGAGAGCGCAACCCAGCTTATTTTTTTTACTGTTTTGAGAAGAGGACACGTATGTGGATAAATTCAATGAATGTGTTTGTGTGAAAACATGGCTGTGTAAAATGAGAAGATTGTGGGTTCCAAAAATGTAAATAATTTAACAAAAATATGTCCAGTTTTTGTTTGTTTGCTTGTTTGTTTTGAGAGAACATATTTAAGACCATCAGTACTCTTTTTTCCCCCCACAGGCCCATTTGAGGGTTATGACTTGGTTTTAGGATTAAATTTCATATTGGATTTAAGTTTTAGGAAAAAGGTTTGGGACTTAGTTGTAATGGTTACTCGGGGATAAGAGGTTTGGGATTGCATTAATGGCAATGAATGCCCTCATAGAAAGACCCAAACAAATACTGTATGCACGTGCATGTATATGTGACTCGCCACCTAATGCCTGGGGCAGGCAGCAGTCACTTTAAGGGAAACTGGTACCAGAGTAACACTGTACTTACTAAAGGTCCCAGCAATTACTAATTAGACTTCACTGACAAATAAGTGTGTTTTTCTTACCTGTGTGTCAGGAGAATAAAAGCTTGTGCTTTAAAGCAGAGTGCAGTTCTGTATGTGTGCGTTGCCGCTGTACACACAATCCTGTTTTCCCAGGGTTATTTCTTTTAAAGACAGATGATGCAAGTTGCTCTTGTTTGCTTCTTTCCTATCATTCCTTATTAGTTTCTCCCCTCTGCTCTGTCTTTGGCCTCTAGTCACCTCCTGACGTTCTCCTTAGCAGTCTGAGTTTGTCATTACTTACGCCCTTACTCAGCCAATCTTTCCTACGTTCATTTCATTCATCCTTATTTTCTCTGACTCACACCCTTCGTCTCGTTACTCACTTTATCTCTTTGCATGCACTTCTCTTTTCCTCCCACTTCTTGGCCTGTCCCTCTTTTATGCAGCTAAACAACAATCTTAATAAAGAGTGTAACGACAATCCTCTTGTCACTGTGAGCTTAGAGGACGGAGAAAGAGAAAGAAAGGGACACAGGCCATTTGCTTGTGCATGTGTGTGTGTGTGGGAAGATGAGGGGATGAAGAGGGAGAGAGAAAGCAACTGCAAGAGCAATTATTGGTAGCTGCATTAATCCCTCCTGATCTCCCTTATATCCCTGAGTACTGGAGGATGCACACACACATCCACAGTATACCTGTCACTACGCACACACACAGTTCATTTATTTGAGCGTCACACCGACATGTGATTTTACTTTCCGCATGCATAGCTGCTCCCTCTCCTTAAACACACAGTCTTAACTTTATCTTTTACACACTCATAGTTTGACTGACTTTCTTGAAGCCGTTCAGAATAAGTTTGGTATCCCATTAGTCACTGTGGTAGCAGCATCATGCTCTGTAAGCCAGCAATTTTTCACACTCTTCATGCTTCTAGTTGTCACTTTTCAGTTTCTATATATAGACATATCTATTTTTCTCCTCTCTCCTCCTACCGTGAAACCTCTTACTCTTTGCCGTCATCCATGGATGGACTACTGAACAGGACTTTCACACACTGGGACTGGGACTCTGGGGAATAAGGAGGGCCTTTAGGCTTTACCTGCAAAAGAGACCCAGGCTGACCAAAATGATATATTTTTCAGCCAGGATCACCAAGATCTGAGGGATAGGGTCATTTCCCTTTGCAGTAATTTATATAAAGCAGTTTGTCTCTTTTCTGGAACCTTCCTGCCCTTTCACGCACATACTGTTCAAGTAAAGCCTGACACGGAGAGAAAAGCAGCAAGACCCCAGCAATGAATACAGTAGGCATTGACAACTAAGTCGGATAGAACAGGGAAGGTGGAGCTGGGCTGGATGTGGGTTGCAAAGCAGCTTGCAGAAGCCATAGCAGCTGTGAGTAAGATGGAGCAGCTTAAAGAGTGTGTCTTATATGAGATTTACCAGCCTCATGTGCAAAAGGGCAACAGCTGATGTTCTAAGACTGCAGCTCAGCTTGACTTCACAGGAAGTAAGCCCAACCTCGATTTCTAAAGAAACATATGTGCTTCTGACACGAATGACTACATCCATGAAAATCAATCAACACCTTTTCCTCTTTGATCATTTACATAATATCTTTTGCCTTATGTGTGATGTTATCGATTTTTGGCTTTCAGACTGCTGCTGAAACAAGATGTGACATGTTTAGAAAATGTCCAATTAGATATCCGACATTTAGAGACGAACCGATTAACTGATTAACTGAGCAAATGATTCAGTAGATAAACAATGAAAAAGCACAAGTCAGCTGCAGCCATTCATTCACCAGAGACAGAAACTGAATATCATGTGAGAAATGATTCGCTTTCATTGTGCATCAAAAGTGGTTTTAAATGGTCTAGAAGATTATTTGTAATATTTCTGTGTTTGTCTCCAAACACATCTCATAAAACCTGTTCAGCCACTAAAAAAATGGCCTCCTCATTGAGCTGGAAAGTCATTAAAATGACTTCCAGCTGATTCCCCACACACTCACAAGCATTATACTTTCTGTAAAGTGCAAACAAAAATCATGCTAATATAGACTGTTGTATGCTGACACATTACTCTAATTCATCTGCTTTTAGCAATCGGCTTGTGCAAAAGCAGTGAGTCACTGTTGTGAAAAGGATGATTAAATATAACAGCTATTGCTAGCATTAGACATTTCAGACAGCTGATGGTCTCATAAATATAAACCCATCTGGCCTCAGTGATTTTAAAGATTCACAAAGCATCTTCATCTGCAGTGTAACGCGCTGAAAACATCTCATTTTGGCGCTGCTGCTACCACACAATGAGGAGGACAGCACTTATCTTGAGTGCAGTGCAAAAAAGAGCAAACCTGATGTGCAGGGTGATATTAATATAAAAGAAGGGATTATCAGAAGGAGGGACAGAACAAAATGAGAGTGCAGGCAGAGACAGAGCAGGCCTCTGTTCTGCTGTAGCATTACCACAGTGATTAATGGGATAGGAAAGTTATTATCATGATCATTATGGGTATGAAATGAGTGGGTGAATGTGTGTGTGTGTGCGTTGAGCGCGTGTGTGAGCCCGATAGGAGCAACAAGAGAGTAATGCTAGCAGATTATTCACAGGGACAACATTAACTAAATCAATTAGATTACAGGGGTTTCCTCATAAATTAGCCTGTTAAGTGGAGATTACAATAACAGGCTGGAGCCAAATTGTTATGCAAACAATGGATATCCTAAAATAAAGAGAATTTGTTTCAGTAGCATTTAGTCATCCAATCTGAGTTCTGTGTAATGACTTCTTTTTTAGTCAGGGTGTTGCAATATACTGGTGATGATGATAGCAATATGATAATACTGTAAGTGGATAAGAGTCATTATGTGGTTGACATAGTAGGTATAGCAGTGGTATAGCAAATAACACTGGTGGCCACCTGCCATCAAACAGACTTCCATGGCATGGCACATCATTCCCATTCAGATATAAATACTGGTAATTGCTGTGCCACACAGGTACCAAAAACACAAACACAGAGGTAAAAACGAGCGCTTCTGTACTGATCTTGTTCTGCTATTTTGCTGCATCTTCCTTCTCTTCCAACACAACATTTCCCAAAATACATCATACACAGCAGAGAATGGTAGTGCCTAAAATAGGCTGCCTTATTTATGGATTAAATGGAGAGTGGGTTTTCTGCTTTTAACCCATGCTAAGCATTAGGAGCAGTGGGCAGCCACCATGCAGCTCCTGAGGACAAACTCCAGCTGTCAGCTGGTGCCTTGATCGAGGACAAAATGGCATGCGAATTAGCATGTTTTAGATGGTGGGAGAAACCAGAGCTCCCGGAGGAGGGGGCAAACTGTGACCTGACTTTGAACCCAAGACAATGCCCTGAGCTTCCATAAGTAGCTGCACTCTCTGTGCACCGATTAATGGCATGCTATTATGAATCAACACAAAGTTTCCACTCGATTTTAAATATTTTCTTAACTGCTTAAAAGAGTGCAGAATTCCTTTGCATGTGGCTTTAATATCATCACAAACACACATGATTTATGCACTCTCCATAACTATGCATTCACATTTAATACACATGCAGGCAACTAAACAGGCACGTGGAAAGCCAACAATAACTGCTGTAATGTCTCTAGTTACCGTTTCTACTAACTAGTTAGACCACTTTGTTTTTACTTTACATCAAAAGTAATGCATGTGTTTGCTTATTGCTAATACTGTCAGAATCTGGGCTTTTTCACCAAGGTGAAGGCAGTTGTCTGTGAAACCTAAACAGGTTCTGTTTTAAGCAGCCAATTAGCAGTTACTGTGCAGCACAATAACAGGCTCCATGCCAGTGCAAATGTATAGAGATGTATGCAAGTACAGGCTTTTCTGCACAGTGTTAATGTTAATAACTGTAGCACCATTTCAGCAATTCCTGTCCTGCGGCTGCTTATTTAGCTGCAGTGACAGGGTGGGCAGCGCAGAGCTCGATATGTTTCTCTCAGTATCTATTAATAATGTTTGCTCAGTCTTTAAAACTTTGTTCTACTGCTAAATCCCCCCCCCCCCCCAATACAGAGAACCAGAACATGCATCTGTGCTCATAATCCGTCAAAACCTGCTAATGATAACATTTTAAAAAACAGCGAAATCTTCCCCGCTCTAATTATGTGAGGGGGTGTAGATCCTTTTGTGCACGTGTGCGTGTGTGTGTTTGTGTGTGTGTGTGTGTGTGTGTGTGTGTGTGTGTGTGTGTGTGTGTGTGGGTGGGTGGAGAGGGAGCTTTCATATTTTACTGTTGCACAGGCAATTAAACACTCACACATAAACACA
>VOQJ01006948.1:5992-17538 GCA_015052665.1 Apistogramma diplotaenia
AAACGGGGGCGGGGGGGGGAGGCGGGTAGCTTCCCGGTATATGTGATCAACACACGGATATTCATATGGTTGCATGCTGTGATTTTGTGTGTGAATATAATAGGCAACAGGGATGCAGATTCGACTGTGAAGTTCAAGGTTCGTACTTTCCTTTTGCTTTTGATCAGCTTGGCGTGATGGGCACTGGTCTGCATCCAGACATGTGACAGTCCAGGGGGCCTCATTGGTGAAGTCTGCTCTCCCAAAAGATGCCAGGTGCCTGATTCGGAACAAATGCTCACAAACAGAAACACAAACACACCAGAGGGACCCCGTGTGTGTGTGTGTGTGTGTGCCTGTGTATTTCTCTCTCTGACTCGGAGAAGGGTAAGCATGGCAGGTATTGAACTGCGCTGAAGTAGAACGTGCAGCCATGGGCATCTCCGAGTTCATGACGCTAAGTCAGAAAACTGACAAGCCAAAGCTGCTTTTTATTCTGCAGCTACAATGTAAATGGAGCTCCCTCCTGTCCCTCAAGCAATCACCCCAAACCCACTAACTGTACAGGCAGTGGTTTGGATTCCCACTCTTCCTCCTTTGCATTCGCTTTCCCTGTCTATCTCTGCCACGCTTTATATATGTTCATCTGTCTCTTTCTTGCTTTCTCTTGCTGTCCTGTACTGCTCCCTCTTGTCTAGTTAGAGGGCAGATATACCTTCCTTGACAGAGAGGAGAGACCGATACTTTATCACTACACATATGGGGGAAAGGTATTTTCTCCCAAAGGGAAAACCGTAATGCAATTATAATGTTCTAGCTGCCCCAAACATCCTCCGCAAAATATATAGCATCCTGTTTTTGATTTACACGACTTTATGATCTCTTACATGGCACGGCAGTGTTGTCTTCTGTGACTCTCTTCACGGCTGATTTGCTCATCTAGTCAAAGCAGTAAGGATATATAAATTGACCTGCTGTTTTTCCCCCCCTACTTGATGTTTTTAAGCCAAAAAGCAGTGCTTTACAGTGACACTCAGAAAAAAATGCCTTTTCAGGACAAGATTGATTCAAAACAGCTTTGGTACTCTAAACAGCATCGCTCTTAGTTTTGTGTGTGTTTAGTCCCCATAAATAGTCTCGCGGAGATGCAAACACACCTGCAATTAGTTGGGGAAAATTGTAGACAAATAAATTGAACAAGTAAATGCACAAAATCACAGATGACAGCACTTTGAGATGTCTGGAAGCAGTTTTGAAATCCTGCACAGTGCTGCGGTGCGCCTGTCATACTAGCCAGCTCTCTGCCATCAGTGTGGTAAAGTGGGACAGATGTTGAGGGTTAGAGAGGCCCCTGTGGGATATTGAGAATGATGGTTTGGCAGGAAGTCCAGGACAATAAAGTGGGGGGGAGATGGAGAGGCTAGGCTTCTCTTTTCACAACACCTGACCTGATCTTGCCCCGAAACCTGTTCAGCTTCATCTGAAATGAAAGGAAGGTGTCCTTTGTCACATCCAGCACGAGCTCACATTTACAATGCATTTAGAAGAAGAGTTTCCACTAAGCCTTGTGCGAATGCACACAGACACGGCTGGTAAAAATCAAGGAGGAGTGCAGTTTTCAAACATTAAAAAGACTCTCGTGTCGACCAGGAGCCCCTGGAAACACACGAGTGGAGATCTTCAAAGTGAGAAGACATAAAAGTGCATTCTGGAGTGTCCGGTTATCAATTCCTGATTCATCGAGGAATTGGATCAATAACTGTCGTCCTGAATTTTAGGACATGTCTTTGAAGTAAGCAGTGGGATTACAGTAGGTGTATAATATTTTGTTTTCCTGGAAATGATGCCCCACAGACTCCTTACCTTTCAGACTTCACGGGGGTTTTATATTCCCCGCAGCTCTCCAAACACACCTAATAAATGCAGCATCAGCTACTTCAGTACGGACGTCTCAGTTTGAATTTGAGCTTGAAATTTCAATAAATTCATAGTAACAGAATAGAATTGGATGGTTGCTTTTACCGAGTGATGTGTAACTTTTCTTGTTTGGAAGAAAAGAGGAAAAGGCGCTGTTTTGTCAGATTGGTATTCACATTATCACTGGATGCTGCATAATTGTAGGCTGCAGCTGCCAGAGCATGACAGACCTTCCATTGGTTTTACATTTCGCGAGAGTTTACATACGCTATGTTTCTTCAAGTGGAAAATTGTTTTCTGCATGATTCCAACAGGTGGACTCATTAGAGAGTCGCCATAATTATGACAATCACTCCTCTCTGCAATTAGAAATATCGATCATTTGCATATCATCCCAAACCACGATAGTTTATTGTTTTTAATGTTTCCAAAGCCAAGCGTCTGTAATAAACATCAGTCAAGACTGGTGTTACAGACATGGACTGTGAATAGTCCTGGAATGCTAATATATAAGCCCTCATATGGAGAGTGTTTGGTCTGTTTCATGGTTTTTTTGTGAAATCATAAAGATATTTCCTCACATTTATGATAAGAAATATCCAGTTATCCACAGATAAAGAATTCTTACAAAAAAACCCAAAAAACCTTTGTATGAACTCTAAAAGCACTTTGACGTTGGCCCGCAGTTTTACCATCTCTGCTAAAACTTTCATGATATTCTGCTCAAATCAAGAAATAAATACATACAAATGGGCTACTTGATGCTAGTGACATTTCGGAGCAGAATATTTAGGATTATTATCTATATTAGTGGTTTCATCTCTTGGTCCACTGTTGGTTGCTGTAGTGTCCATTTCCGCTGTTTTTCTTTTTTGTTTCCCTGCTACCTCAACCGCCTGCAGATGCTGACCAAAGCTAAAGATGTGTCCGGCTCTGTCTTTGTGAACCAAACCGCTCCGTCCAGGCCTCCCAGGTCAACCACAACACCGACTCGCTCCCAGCTTGTCAACGTGTCAGGATGCATGCAGGCGTGCTGGGGAGGATTAAAGGGCCGAGGTGAGGAGGGAGACGGACACATGAAAGGCTTCCGTGTTGTGGAGATGGCGGCTGAAGATGGCCCTTTAAAACACTGGTTGTATTACGCTCTGCTCTGCCTCGAGAAACAGAAGTCAGTCCAGTGGAAATGAAGTGACCCCTCCGGACCGGCTGTCATGTGACATCTTTGTTGCTCAAGCTTGCACTTTAAACCTGTTCTGGCGGCATGACTCAGACGTCCGCTTAACCCCTATTTATTTATGTATTTTTGGTCGTTGCCTCGATTTAAACAAGTGATAACTGACAGCTGTCATCCAATCATTAATGTTTCACATTTTTACAATATTTACTACCATTTACTAACTAGTAACTAGCAGTTAGTGAGTGTTCCTGCACATTTAAATGGTCTGGCTTCAAATTAGTGTCATCTGGAAAAGCCTGCTATGCAGTAACATTTGATTTAAATGACAATTATGAGATCAGGGCCTCGACATGACACTGCAAAAGTCTAAACCGCGAAAAGCAATGGAATAATTGATGGCAAAACTGAACATGATTTGTTATGGCATTGTTTTACAATATTTAGGCAGATATCGCATCAAAGTCCCACTTCTGATACTCTCTAACACCCACCCACACCTGTGATAGTATGTAAACCATGCATGTTACTGCAACCCTTTGCTACATATTTTGTCATATTTTGTCAGACACATTAAAACTATTCTCACAAGAAGTCCTGTCACTTTGCTTCAACTGCAAACATTTTCAGCGTCACTTCCCATTAGATCAGCGAGGAAACCAGACACCGCCACTTTAAAAACATCCCTTTTGGCACTTCTCGTCTTGTGGGTTTAAGCAGGGATTTGAATCCTATAACATTTAAAAAAAAAAACGGATTCTTACTACAGGGAAACAAATAAATCTCTTTAAACTTGTAATAAGTTCCGGTCTCTCATTTGCATGCAGCACAGTTTTCCTGGCCAGTAGGGACAGATGTACCGGTGGACATACCCAGTGTGTCCCTGCTTTCCATACAGTTTAAGTCACTGTCCAAACAGGATTAGTGCCAGCTTCCAAGTGTCAAAGCAATTACAACAATGACATCAGTGTGGTTTGGGGGTTATGGCTGATGGAGTGTAAATGTCTGCAGAGATGAACGCCTACTAGCTCTCAGTTGTCACCACCCACGTACCGGTTCCATCTGTTCCTCTTTCTGATGCATCAGCATAGACCGTTTTTTAGTCAAAGAGTGAATCAGACAGTCAGAGTCATGGCAGTCTGATCTGCTGCTTATATTAAAAAAATGGCCATTGGTCATCAGGAACCGTATTAAGAGCTTTATTTCCTGACTTGCAATTGAATTATTCTTGTTAGGAGATAAATGTTTGCCTTCAAGTCTTTTTTAATGAATAGCATTATGTGTGTTATGGTCTTTGGGAAATGGTTCGGGTCCAATGGAAAATAGCTGTCCCGCTCTTAATTTGAAGTTTAGAGAAGAGGAACAGTTACATTTTTAAACATTTGGCGCTGATTTTAATAATCATTAGACCTTTTACACATTCACACACACACATATATGTGTGTGTATATATATATAAACCACTGTGCTGATCTCATATGCTCGAACCTTTGTGTGACTACAGAAATAAAGCATTCTCTGATATATTCTGTTGGGGAAGTGAGTTCATCAGTTGATGAGAAATGAGCTGATGAAAAAATGTACCTTGAGTATCCCGGACAAATACATCTATAAGCCACTTACGCAGATAAGCTAAGTGGCAAACCTTACTCGCTCCTTTTAATATGCCTCACTGGTGCTCAGAGAAAGAGGGAAAGCAGCACAGATATGACGTACCCTTTTACTCCCCCTCATTAATCTTAATAAAACAATTGACCCCTGAATAGCTTATTCCTGCCCTGGACCATTAGGCTGTATGACCAAGGCTTTAAATATTAAGCAGGCTCTGTAAAATTTGATAAAATGTTTAGCAAATGGCATAAAGCATGTTACACTCAGCCTTTCTGTCTTACCCTTGTATCATAAGTGATAGATATTTTTATAAGGCAAAATGCTTCTTTAAGCTGCATGCTTGTATTAATATTTGCTTGCATGATTTAAGATGGCAGATACCTACAAGCACATTTACTTTTTTCCCTTCTCTACTTTTCACAACTACAAGCTGCAAGAAATAGTTTAAAGCCTTTTGGAAGTGCGAGGATTTCTGCATCGTATACGATAACATTAACATCATTCTCGATCATCGTCATCAAAGTTGAGTTCTTCATTTCACATTTTCCACTGCAGGCTGGTGTAAGGTAACTCAGTGAAGCACCTTTAGCAGCAGCGACCTCAGACATTTGTTGTAGCGGCTTATGAGATTTGCAAAAGAATGAGGAGGAATTTTTCAGTACATCAATAATCCTGGGATGCTGTAATTAAACAGCCCTCCTCGGGTCACGCCACAGCATCTCAACTGATTAACGTCAGGATTCAGACTTAGTCATTCCAAAACCTAAAATTAGTTTTTTCAATTAGTATTTTGTCAATTTGCTTGTGTGCGTTTGGTATTTTGTGGGACTGATTTTCTTTCCTGAAAGTTTGTTGATACAATTTTACAATTACCAAACTGTGCAAACATCTGAATGTTGTTTTTTTTCCTGTTTCCCTCTTTAAAGACTGCATGTTGCATCTATGTTGACGTGTCACCTAACTAAGTGGAAGGTTGGTGGTTCAATCCCTGCGTGATCCCGTCTGTGTGCCAAAGTATCCTTAATACTGAAGCGCTTGTATGAACGGGCGTGTTGGATGAAGCACTTAACCTAACCCCACTAACTGCATGTCTTTGGACTGTGGGAGGAACCCGGAATACCTGGAAAAACCTAAACAAACACGGGGAGAACATGCAAACCGAGATGGATTCCTTTTTCAATTTCATGCATATGGTTTTGCTCAGGTTAAACTTGTTTTTGATCAGCTCGTGGTCCACACCTTGGATGGCGAAGAGATAGCATTTAATGAGTAATCAATCAAGAGTCTAGTTAATAACTTTAGTAACTCTGGCATAAACATACAGTTGATTTTCACGGTTTAAAAAGTGACTATGCAAACTTTAACCAGTGCCTCAAAGGATACTATTCCATTTTCCCACCTCTGTGTTACTGCACTGCACATTACTACACCTTTGCCCCTTCCAACTATGTGCATTGAGCACTGTACACCATACAATATACAGTAATTTGTCTCTGATTAAAATTTCTGCTGAGCTTTGAAGCTGGTGTTCTGGGCTGAAGTGGTCTTCCTTGGTAAAAATTGAAAGCCTTTTCATCTCAGGGGGCTTAAGGGGTCAAAGGAACACCAAATAACCCTCCCTGTTGTGTCTCTTTTTTTTTCCTTAGAAGCTTGTAACAAACTGCACCTTTGTTGGATGTGGCCTCTGTCAGGCTGGAGCTCTGAGGGCTGCCCTCAGGTTCAGGCTTTGGAGACCCTGTCAGCTTCAAAATGGGGGTCTGCTTTATTTCACCCCCTGACCCTAGGCCCAAAAAGAGCCACGCAGGAAAAACAGAGATATATGATACATCGAGGCCCAGTGAAACTCCGCGGCTGGGAAATGAGGTAGCTGGAAAAAAAAAAAAACAGCAGAGTGTGCAGAAAAAGAAGGAGCTTATTGTAAGGGGATTTTTTTTAACACCATGATTCCTATTTGGGGTGAAGGTTGCTACATTGTGAGATTGAAGCCAAGAAGTTCAGCCATTTGATTTATTATTATAAAAGTATAATTTATTTTTATTTTATCACCATCCACTGTAAAGGAGTGCACCGATTACCACAAGCTCTGCATTTCATTTGCACCTTCCTTACTTTCAGTTATTTACAGGAATAAACAGACGCCACTGAAACAGAACCAGAGTCAGTTGATTAAACAATCTCGCAAACTGAGTAGGATTCAATTTTCTTTATGAGTAAATTTAAAGGTAATAAACTGCAACATCTAAATAATATTTTTTTTTTGTGCCTGAATTGAGATTGAGAAAACAATTACATGTAAGACTCTGTTTCTAGGTTTGGTGCATTTGCATCAAATGAATTAGATTAATTGACTTGGAGATATTGCAGCATAGCCAATCAATCTAAAACAGGACAACCCACAGGGCATCTACGGGGAGCTGGAGAGGAAGGGCCTCCTATTGTTTTTGGGGCCCTCTGTCAGCCAGTCCTTGACCTTGGGGTGGGGGTCCAGGCCTGACTGAGAACTGTGAGACAAGGGCTTGCTTGCTCAATATGGGATAGCCAAGCTTTCAAGCTCAGGGTCGCAGGGTCACCATCGATGCTCAGGAGTATTAATGAGTGACCTTCGGAAAATGGTGGCGGAGTGCTAGAGGATGGAGGGAGGAGGTGAAAAATAGGAAAAGAACGGGTGGGGTGAGTGGCAGAGAGAAAACTGTAAAGCCCAGAGAGAATGGAGGCTGAGACCTGTTTCTTCAAGATAACAGAGATTGGCCTATGAAAATGCATCCATCACAAGGCCACTAAGCTGCCGCCGCCGCTGCTTTTCTGTGTCCGTGTCAGCTAAGAGCTAGCTAGGGCTGAGAGAGGAGGAGGACTGGGGTGGGAGCGTGGGTGGGAGGGCAATCTGTGGAGATGGAAATGGAGGTTAGGGGAGGAGGTGACAGGGGGAGCAAGGCAAGGGAGGGAAAGGTGGCTCAGGCCAGCCTGGCGTGGACAAGTGAAGTGGGGACGCATCATTGCTTATTCAACAGGGAGGCAGATCTCTAAGAAGATAGCAGGGCCACCAATCTTTTGAATGGTGGTTGGTGGTGGGGGTGGGGGTATTTGGAGCAGCAGCAGGCAGCAGGCAGGAGATTTCTAATGTTTTTGCGTGAGATCTGGGCTCAGGGCATTTGGGACAGACTCGTCTTGATATACAGAGGATGGAGCAATGTAGAAAATGAGAGCTATTGTTATAATGCTCTTAGAGGTTAAAGGCTTAGGTACTTCACCTTGAGCAAGGTTTCCACAGAGGAAAGACGGGCTTGAAGCACATGTAGTAGTTAACCATCCTTTTAACCTTGTCATAGATTGAAAAAAATGGTTTGGAATTCTTTGAAATAATAATCTTTTCCTCAGTTGCAGTTGCGGTAAATGCTGAAGTTTACACTTCCCACTGCACCTATATGTTTTCTCTTTAAAGTGCTTTGTTTGAGTCTTTCTTAATACTTTTCTCCTTTACACCGGTGAGCTTTTCATTCCGAGTACAGTGCACATCCATCTCCTTTTACATCACAGATCAATGCTATCTGCAGGAGTGCAGGCACAGGATTGTCTGCTTTATACCGACTTGTGTTTTCCTCCCATCACCTGCTGCGCTCTCCAGAATTTCCAAGAAAGCCTTCTCCCCTCCCCTCCACGCCGCCGCGTGTTCGGCTCTTGATGTGAAGAGCAGGTTGACACAGATGAGCAACAGACGAGAGATAGATTGAGGAAGTGGGGGTTGGGGTGGCGAGCTGTGTGCTTGTCCTGATGACTTCTATTCTGCTCTGGAAGTGGCACGCTGACACATTCAAATTAATGCGACTGCCTTCAACTTTTCGCATTTTCTATCTCTTCTCCCTTCTTTACTCCGCTTTGCCCTCAGGCTTTTTAATTTTCACCGGCCCTTCCTGTGGTTTCCGTCCATGCCGAAGACAGATGCACCATAGGCACTTTAAAGCTCTATAATGTATACATTATTCATATCACTCCACAAAAGGTGCTCATTAAACTTTACATGGCCAATGGAGTAGGCAGCCATAGATTGAAAGTGTTGCCCATATCACAAATGCCACAGTGGATTGACGGAGAGCATTGGTGGGGGGGTTTGATTTGAAGATGGCTTTGATTTAACTCCAGAGCCATTTGCATCTGTCTTCTCCCATCCCTTCCCAGCTCCCTTTTCTATTTTGTCTAGGGATTGTGGCCTGTGCACTCGGGCACTACAAAGAAGTTAAAGACACTAGGATATACATGCATAAGTAATATCTGCAGATATACATTTACTCATGACTATTAAATATAAATTTATTCTGCATATAAATCACAAGATCAACACAGGAGATAGGTGTATGTATACACAAACCAGTAATTCGAGATGCATCTTTAAATCTGCCTAATCCCTAGCAGTGTTTTTCACAAAACATAAAAGCCGGTAAAGAAGGCCCTTTGGGCGAAACCTGTGCGCTTCCCTTTTCCTCCGAGCATTCATCCCTCAATAATACAACACTTAACCTTCCTGCATTGTCCATGAAAGGCTTGGCTGGCAGGTACAGTAAGCTGGTGGGACTAGCAAAAGCTTGGCGCTGAGCTGAGGAAAACATCCACAGAGGGAAATGAGCTGTCATTACAGTAGCAAGGCAGCATTCAGACACTTCTGTGTATGTGCTCATCTCTACCGCTCGCTCTACCCCCAAGGTCCTCTGCCACTCATAAATACATAATTATGCCCACCGCCCGCCATGATGATTTCTGTTTTCATCAGCTGTCAGAAATGACCTGAATTACCCATCACTGTTTGACCCAAATGCAGCCGTCAGATATGTTAATCACAGCTTACATAACCGCTCAGCCCGTCTTTTCACCGTCTTAAACTGCGTGCACACGTGCGCCTGAAACCCGGGTAAATAAGCCCTGCCTCTCGTGCAGCAAATTAACGAAGGAAACAAAAAAAAAAATAGAAATAAAAGAAATGCCAAACTCAGGATGAAGTGTTTGCATCCATAAATTAACCTTGACTTTGACGTCTCTCTGCAGGTGGTGTGCTGAGCTGCACCTTTCTACCGCTTAACAAGACAGAGAAGACAGGAAAACGGGAGAAAAGGCTGATGTCCCTGAAAGTTCCGACCTCAACTTTTCCAGAAAGCAAAGTGAAGAGAAAAACAAGATAATGTTACATTAACAACTCCTTTTTTTATTATTCTTTCTTTCTAAAAAGAACTATTTTGACAAGTATAAATATGTATTTATGTAGATACTGTATTTTCAAGAATGCGAACAATTCCTCCTTTCATACTTCCTACAATGACTTCTTTTTGATTTATTTCAATGAAGTCATTCCAGTCAGTGTGCATATGTCTGTGCACTTTGCAGTGAACTGGGAAGACCCGTCTTCGCAGCTGCAGTCTTGCAGCCGTAATCTCCCGATGCTTCCCGTTGCGTCTCCCACTCCGCCGTAGCCGTCGCTGTGGGTTTTAACTTCAAGTGTGTTTGACATTTTACTGTTTGAAGCCATGTAGCTGAGTACAAGACAACTGTCGCGGTGGGATTTGTAGGTACAATCCCCCAGACTCGTGGCATTAAATTCCTCTGTAGCAGATTAATGGAACTACTCTTAACTCCAGCCACGAGAATTCACATCAATTTATTATGACAATATTATGTGCCTTTTTAAGTCCACATAAATTCATAGCTAGCAGTTATTTAAATTGTGGGTAAGATGTTTGCACAGTGTGACTAAGTGAACATTTTGTAGAAATACCACTTGTTTAAGTGCATTACACTATCTCGCTTGTATATCTGATGCGTGCGCTTGTAATTAGACACAGGATTTTATCGGCTAATCAAGAGCAATATTAGAGTAAAATTTCTCGCTGTCAGTGCAAAGCGTCACAGCAACAAGTTACAGAAAAGGCTTTTGCAATGTTATCTCATTAGTGGTAATTATAACAGATATCAGGCTGTATTATTGCGTGAGCCTCAAGCTAAAGTCCTTCCCCCAGCACAGTGTCTGTTTCCACATAACAGTGGGTAGATTTTTGCTCTGCCATCTTTTCTTTGCATAAACAGTGCCTGCAGTCAGAGTCTGCTCTGATCAAAGGGACAAATCTATCCAGGAGCAATCAGGTTGCTGCGCTGGCCCAGGCTGCTGACAACTCGAGGCTCTTTGATCAGAAATATATCATCTTCAGTAGGCTGCGTGCCTGGATGCCTTTGTCTGGGGCCAGGAAATAGGGGATGTGATAGCTCCCTTTTGGTGCTCTTCTTCACTGCTGCGCCTTTTGGCAGACAAGATGAAAGCTACCCCAGTTATAAGGGAAAATACCCCCAATGAACTGAGCTGATCTTCTTAGGTGAAGCTGGATACACCACCCTCTATAACATCACTAAATCTCCACAAACTGCCTATGCATAATGATACAGAAGATATTGTCAATTTCTCCTTTCTCTTCCCCTGTCGTTCTTGGTGAAATGAGACTGGTTGAGATACTATGCCACTGCAATTGAGGTCGCACCCAAAAGCATCAGTCTCCCTCCTCCCAATTCAGTAGCTGTGGTTCTAATAACACGGGTCTTGTCGGCAAGGGAGAGAAAAGTGAATGTCTGGGCCTCCGTCGCGCCCCTCCCCTGCTTTCAACCCCTTGACTGTGAGCTAAAGTGATTTTTTTTTTTCACACAGCTTGAAGAGGTGGAACAGGAGATGTTGAATGATGGACAGGTGTGCAGGCATTGTGCTGTTCTGCTCTGCACTGAAGGAGATCATTGATTTGCATTACAGTCCCACACATAAAACACAGCCCTCTGCGCACATGCTGACGCCCCCCCCCCCCCCCCCCCCCCCCTCACTTTCCCCCCCCCTCCCCCCCCC
>VOQJ01006948.1:18383-34322 GCA_015052665.1 Apistogramma diplotaenia
GTGACGGGAAGCCGGGGGTAGCGGTGGTTTTCAGAGAGGGGGGGGGGGGGGGGGGGTGGGGTGGGGGCGTGGGAGGGATCTGTCCAGATCTCTTTTCTTGCTTCGCCTCATATTTCTCAGAGCTAGAATGGCATCAAGGGGGTTTCTTGTTTGCTACACGGAGCCTTGAGACTCATTCGAGCTGGTTAAATCTTTGCCCAGGGCAACCGCTTTTATATGCATGCATGACCTATCTTCAGACTGCGGAGATGGTTGTGCATAAGCGAAAATGTGGCAGAATATTAAATATGATAGCGGATTTAGAATTTCCAGGGACTTTTTAATCTTATGTTGGTTGGAAACTTGCATTGTGCGTGTGTGTTTTGCAGAGGTGAATCGTGAAACACATCTGAAACTACGATTCTTTTTTTTTGTTAGCTCGAGCTTTCCTGCGATTAGAAGATGTTGAGGCGAGAGTGTTGTGATTCATTCAGTCACTTAGGTTAGCCCCGAGATCACGAGCAGCAACACCTCGGATGTTTAGCAACACGCAAACTGTTCATTTAAGAATAAGGCCGATACAACAGCACGCACCGATTGCAGAGTCAGCTTCAAACTGAAGTAAAGTGAAACCGATTCACTGTGACAATAAGAGCATCTTAAGGTGCAGATCTTCATTTGAACAACCCTCAGCCCCCATACTTTAGTGTATATTATAGTCTGAGAGCCTCATCAGATTCCATGTTGTCTGTGTGGCCTGCTGTAATGACTGTTAACATCCATCTCTGTGGCTCAGCTGAATTTTGCATTACAGGTGCTATACTGAGTGCTTGCAAGCAAAGAAAGCCTGAATCTGGGTCACTTTAATGCTGTCGTCCGTCACGCCGCTACATCTCCTCAGGCCTGAGACGCAAGGCACATTGTCAAGTATTAATGAAGACGGCGTCCCTGCACTGCTGGTGTTTGTCAAACCAAATTACATACGTTCAGTTGGAAAAGGCGGGGATTATTTTTCAAATACCTTCTGGATGTGTAGGACGCAAACATACAGTCGCACACTGAAAATAACCGCAGCTCAGCCACATGTGAGGAGGAGCATTGTGATGTTGTGGTATGCATACTGCCAGACATGATGCCAGCAAACAAGTGGATTTGCTCTCAACAATACTGCACCTTCCATAGCTTCAGTAGCTGGTAAATATGCGTTCACTTAAAGAAAAAGTGGGGCAGGATATAATGTAGCAGCGTGCCAAAGACTGCTTGGTGTTTTTATTATTGTGTTTCTATTTATGGCTTTTCTTTAAATGAATAATTCTGACTGGTAAAAAACCAAAACAACACACACACAAGAACAGAGGAGCAGCAATAAGCTTGTGCATGACTTTAAAACAATAAGACGAAAATAAAGAACCTCGGTGGCAATAATCCATATGTGGCCATAAAATAGCAATCTTTTGCAGGGGCTTGAAACACGTGCATATGTTTGTTACGTATTTATTATAATCTCGTAAAAAGAAAAAGAAAAAAGCCTATGAAAAAAAATGCATTGCCAGATCTTTTCATGTAACAAAACTGGAAAAAATATATATAAACTTTATTCTTGCAGACTCTGCAGCCTTGTGTTTTCTTGGCAATGGCTTTTTCACAAAGCGCTTTTCAGTGATGTTTGAAACTTTCGTCCCACGAGGTGGTTTTATTGGGGTTCCGGAGATCAAAAAGTAATTCTCAGGCAATTAAATGCCATTGATAATACAGAGATGGGATGCTGTGAGAACTCCAAAGCTATCTGCATCCTTGCTCATTTATGGTGGAGATTTGGCCTACCATGGGAAAGAAGCACAGGAGGTGGATCTGCAGATTTTTCCCCCTCCATCACTTCTGCTTGTGTCTTGCTGAGATTTAAATAAGCCTAAAGATTACTTGAGGGCCTTTAAATGCAAATTTTGGTGAGTGCGCAAAGCCCCTCCTGTAAACCTCAGCCTTATCATTTGCCTCTCAGATTAGTGCCTGTCTGAGATGGGAAACTGGCTCCAGGCCCCCCAGTAAGCTGCAGGCCAGGGGCCACTCCAGAGAAATGGAGGGAGAGAGAGATGGATTGAGCAGGAAGGAGCTTGCTATGGATATTTGTGCCAAGGTCAGTGGTGGCTGCTCTCACAATAATCAGCAAGTATCAGGAGAATTACGTGTGGTGGTTTGCTTATCTCACTGGATGTTTGTTTGTGTGTTTCTGGTTGTGTTTGAACCAGCACGAGGCTCTGAGCCAGGATCTCTGACAGATTAGGCAATAATCAATTAACAAATTAAGAAAAAGTAAGCATAAATGCTCTGTGTCCCATGCATTCTTAAACACTGTGTGCAGCTACAGGAATTGACCCAGTGTGCTACATTTTGTAGGTGGATAACAGATGTTGGAAATGGCTTTGATAGGTATATTGGCTCAGAGGAGAATTCAATAGTATTTATAGCTTAAAAGATGAAAGGATCCTGGCTTGTGGATGCATTTATGTTTGAATGGCACCCATTCTATTACTTAATGATTTGAAAAAGCTGTTAGGAAGCTAAGGCTAAGCCAACTAACACATGACCCTGCTGAGTCAATGTGTTAAACAGACAAGGCGGTGCCTTAGGCTGCTCACTTCAAGAAAATATGACATATGGAACAGAGGAGGGTGCACTGAGTGGAGATTAATATATGCTAGTGTTTTCAGGGTTTAAAAAAAACATTTTATTTCAGCAACTATAATCAACGACATCATAAAAACAGAGAATGATATATAACGGGTAGTGATGCATTTGCAGAGGCTGACATTTTCTAGACATTTTTAATGTACTACAGTATCATAACTCTACCAAACACCTATAAGATATTCACACGAGCCTCACCTATAATTTTTGTTTAGTGGCGACAAGTTCATGTTAACAAACTGAGTGATAATCACGAACATCATCCACTCAGGATTGTCACCGTGAGCATGAGCGCAGGACAGCTTCTGAGAGTTACCTGTCCGAATCGAGGAACCGACTTGGTTAAATGTCGCACACAGTGTCACATCATATTTTGCTGAATTAACATGTACAGTGAAAAGCTGAGCCCCAGTGATTAAAATGAGAATAAGGTAACAAATATAACCCTGCTGATGCTCAGAGATGACTTTAATCATCAAAACCTTCCCTGGAACACATCGTGAAAGTAGAAAATGGCTTTTCACACCATAAGTTTAAGATTGCAGTGTACTTTATAGTTCTCCAGTTTTTCTGTAGTGGTGCCTGCATCTACCAGCTATTACCGGAACTGCAGCTTAAGGCTATTCTGCATTGGCTTAAGTGGCAAGCCGTGATGTACTGTAACTTCTTTCTGCTAAGTATGACTCAAGGAGTTGGGCTGCTCAAGGGTGAAGCCAGTGTTGCTGTTTGGGAGTGTGTATTCATGTTGCCAGTACTGATGTCTCTGGCTTTTCATGCTACACTTCTCTAACTAGTCTGCAGAGCTTTTCCTTTTTACTATATAATATCTAACTATCTCAAGCACTGAGATCACTGAATTGCATTTCAAGTGCAGTATAGACCATAATGCTACTGCACCCTTTGATTTTCCAACCCCACTCTGTCCTACACTCTGCTGCGTCTGACCCAGTATGCAGGAACAGCTGGAATCAGCACGACCCCGTGTTGTCAAAAAGCACCAAACTCAGGTCAAGGTCGTGGAGGAAGAAGTTAGTGATGGGGTGAGGCGAGGCGGTGGCACTTTCAAATGTTGCTTTGGTTGACTGCTCTTTTGGTATGACCCCACCCACCTCGCCATTACTAACGCACACTTATACACAATCGCCCTTTCATCCCCCTTTCCTCGACTATGTCCCCTTGTCATACAGCCTCCCCTTTCTCGCAGGTGCTGTGAAATGCTGTGGAGGAGGTCGAGGACATGAGGAGCCCACCAGAGAGAGAACAGATGTCACTTGCCTCTTGCACCATGCTCAGGGATGCTTGTGTGCAAGTGTGTGTGTGTGTGTGTGTGTGTGACAGGTAGCATGTTGTGGTTGAAAGGTAAAGCAGGAGCTCTGCTCCCAGAATGCCTTAGAATGAAATAGGGGCTAATAAGGCTAATAGGAATACCACAATAAAAAGGAAATGTATGAAAACAGATCATTGATATTGATGTTATTGAGGTCTGCCATGACAAAATCTGAGTAATACCTTAATTTATCATTTCTGGGTGATATTGTTCATTATTAGTGACTAGATTGTTGGCGGTCTGACAGCTACAGTGCATTAATGACTAGAATGAATGCTCATACACGAGCCTGCTGCCATTTAGAGCTTGCTTTTCAAAATAAATAGATAAATGTCTGAGGCCTTCACTTGCACGGTTATTGTAATTAAAAATATCAGTGCTGGCTGTTTTCAACAGTGCTGCATGTTCCCAGTCACGATCGCTTCACTGTGGCCATCATTATACACAAGCGCTTAATGTACACTCACCTGTGAATTGACTCATTACATATCATACTGATAACAGACATGTCATATGCACCTACTGCATGGAAGGCGATCACCTCCTGTCATGCCTTCCTCTGTAATTAATGTATGCATTCATATTCTGCTCGGGCTTCCCAGATTAGCAGAATATTTTGCAGATTAGGTTTCATGCTCTCTTGCGATCTTTATCTTTTACTGAGCAGCTCGAGTGCCCCAACTAATCTTAATGGTAGTTATTCCCAGTGGTGTGTAGTGAGGAGAAGGTTTGGATGGACCATGCAATTGCTAAATGTTTGCATTGGATGTTCATCATAGCTACACTCAGATATATGTATGAATATTTGCGTGTTTTGCTGGCTACAAAGGAATTCAGTCTGAATATCTGTTAGCCGGCATCTCCTTTACCTCCCAGTTTCTGAAGCCTATGTATATCCTGCAGAGCTTAAGTGTTCAAAGCTTCCTTTATGCTGCAGCCGGTCAGTCCTGCACGATAAGGAGGCGTCCTTTTCCTTCGGTGCAGCCCCCTGGATGATGAAGACATCAGAACCGAGTGATGACTTCTAAGTGTAGGGGCACTTTTCAAAAAATAAAAAATAATAATGCATGTGTTTATGCAACTGTTTGTGTGTGTGCTAACCAAGGTGTCTAATCTGAGCCAGTCACTGATGCTAGAATGGCTCTGGCATATCGTCTTATCGTCTGTGATTTGAAGGTGACATCACTCTGAGGAGTCTACGAGTGTGTGAGTGTATCCATTGTGTTAGTGAAGCATAGCCGGTGTGCCTGTTACACATATGCTGTCAATTATGCCTCAGAGAAAGCGGCGGGCAGGACGGAGAGTATATCTGAACCTATAGTGCATAAGTCTACAATCAGTGGCTATGGTAGTGATTCAAACTATGGTAAACATGCTGGCGAGTACTAATCAGCGAATCTTTCATCTCATGTTGCAGGCAGTTGATTCATCTTTTTGGCACGGTACTGTACACTCTCATGCTAATGTCTTGAAAGGTTGTGATGAGGTATATAATCCTGTGTGTCTGCATGCAAATGTGTGATGGAGCAATAGCACAAGAGTTTGAAGGTGCACTGGTCCCATACATAAATGCTTTTTTTAAAGAAAGAAATGAGGCAGCGTCTTATGAACTGAATACTCGAGGCGGATTTCCCCTTTATTTATGCTTTACAAGTGATTGCCTCACTCTCTTATTACCATCCAGGCTGAAAGTATAGCTGATTTAGCTATTATTAACACTCTTCTCGATTATCTTTCTTGGACTCCCCGAGTGTTTACAGTGTCTGTTGTCTGACTGCAGTGACTGTCCCTGCATTTGGCTTCTGCTAACTATGAGATGCCAAGTTCCTGTTTGCTATACAGGGGATAAGCAGCTAAAAAAGCACTGGAGGGGCATCATAAAAGAGCCTCACAGGATATTGAAATAATGACCGTTGTTTGCAACAACAGGGTAGCCCATTCAAATGATTTTCTCATGCATTTATCCAGAGTAATCATAAAGTCTTCCGAGAACACTCAAAGTTGTCTGCGGTCTGCTAATCCAATATAGAATGAGGCACATGGAAAAGTAGCATTACCTCTAACTACCTAGTTATCTGCCTGGGTCTGCCGCGCAGGCTGAATCTGCTCTGATTTTGGGCCTATCAGTCTGGAGAGTGAAGGCACAGGCAGTGAATTAATGGTCAGGAGATTTATTTGTTTGGTGTAATAAGGACTGTAAAACAGTAAGAGCTCTGTGCAGCCTTACAGGCCCCATGCCCCCTGGGTACAATCAAATGTTGCCAGTAAATCAATAGAGCTGGAAGAGGTTTTTATAACCCGAGTTTAACACCAGGCTCTAAGTGCTCCAGGTGGCAGGTCATTTGTTCATTATCCCAACTTATCACAATAAACAATGGGAACTCTGATTGGACTACTCTGCTACCATGAGAGGAAAAATTGGAGAGGAAGAAGACAAAAATCTCAGGTGGGCAAGTAGGTGCTAATAAGGAAGGCAGAGAGTGGGCAGGAGATGGGGGGGAGAACCAGAAGATTAACCACTGTAATTATGTACAGGAGCACAGAGGAGGACTGGGACAGTATAAGTAACAGATAGCGTGAGAGCTCGACAAGCTGTGAGCCTCCACCGATGACTCTTCTGACGCAAGCGTTATGATCGTGCATCTCCTTTCAATGCCACCAGCTGGTCTGGTCTTTTAATATTGTAAATACAGTGTCCCTGGTTTGTTTCGTGGGAGCTGTACATTACGCCATGTAGAAAAAAAAGGGATTCAGGGTTGGGTTATGTCTAGAAACCACTTTAAGTCCTTTTAATAATTTGGTGGCGTCTGTCAGTCCTTCCACTTTCTCAATCAGCCAGTGGAGCTGCCGTCTATCCCAGCTCTCACAGGGCAAAGAGTCAAAATCTGTGTCCTATATTCATTTAAATACACTGCAAAAGTGAATAACAAGGATCAAATGGTAAAATATGACATCTGATCATTAAAAACATGTAGTGTTTGTGCACAAATACAGTCATTGTGTGAACTTACTGGACATTTTCAAGTCAAACCCTGTGCATTCAGCGAAGCAGTAAACTGGGCCTCCATGCTGTTTTCAGATTGCTTTGCCCGAAGACACCTTACAACAATGTGAGTGCATTTTTGTGACCCCACTGGGAATTGAACTCCTAACCCACGATAACCACATGCTCCATCAACCAAACTACACGTGGTTCTGCACCTTGTAAAGGTCAGAAAAAGACACTGCGACATATAGGAAACACATGGAGCATCTTTGCTATAAGGTACTGTGCAAAAAAAAAAAAAAAAATGCTGTGCAGTTATTCAAATTTTGTGCTTAATTTATGACTCTTGTACAGGAGCGTGGCAGCTGGAGTTTGTAATTATACAACACACTCCACTCTTTCTCCTCTGCTGGCGACACGCTACTGCATAATTTACAAGTCTATTATCTCATCAATTACAGTGTAATTACTTAGATGTACAACTAGTTTCTTACCATATTATAAAGGAAGACATCAAATGAATAAGTGAGAAAACAAACAAGTAAACAAAGCGACAAAGATGGAGCAAACAAACAGATTTAAAGGGTTGGTTTGTAGCGTGTGGCATGAAGTCACCCCGCCGTCTCCGACCTTATCCTTTTTTTTCTCTTCTTCCTCCTTGCAATTAGTCTGCGAGGGAGGCCTTATCCTCAGCTTATCATCTGCATTTGTTTACCCCTGTTTCCACTGTTCTGCAAACCATCTCATGATTCATTACTGTGATTAATAAGCCTATCATGTGAAACCAAAATACTGTAGCTTTGCATCTGAAGACTTATTGTCTCTCCTCAAGGATGCATAATTAAGCTGCATGAATCTGTTCCGTCTTTTCCTTTTGTCTCTTTCCCTTTTTGCGTTCTCTCACCCTCTCCGCCTTTCACTTTTTGATGAATTAATGACAGAGTGATTTTAGCAATGCATTATGCATGATAAAAATTGCCCTGTAATGGAAACAAACACAGTGGTGTAGGGATGGCAAATCTATTGACCATCAGCAGGACCTCATCCAGTATGCATTAACAATGGAGGATGGATTTGTTTTTATGGCTTGAATACTAAAATCTAAGCCAACGCGAGAGGCCGAAAGTGCTGATGAGCTCTTTGCAGTGTGGGAACACAGTCTGGATTCTTGTCATTTCAATAATATTCAGTGATGTGCAAACTCTGGGAAACTTCAAACTGAATTGGGGAATGTTTGGGGTTATGTTCAGAGCACATTTTCTTTCCATTTGTGATTGGTGTGAGTTTCAAACAATGTG
The DNA here is from genome assembly GCA_015052665.1 of Apistogramma diplotaenia. NCBI lineage: Eukaryota > Metazoa > Chordata > Actinopteri > Cichliformes > Cichlidae > Apistogramma > Apistogramma diplotaenia. Next base: position 26,659 of record VOQJ01006948.1, read on the forward strand.
GCTCTTAAATGTAGATGGAAATAGCCATGGATGAAGTTAAAAGAAATAAATGGCAATGATCCCATCACCCACTCACTCTGAGCTTCAATCAAAGACATCTTTACTGCAGCTCCTCCGTGTCACGCGCCCCCTTTTTTTTTTCCTTCAAACATCTGCACTCTACAGAGACAGAAATGTCCAGACATTTCACAGAGGGTATCTTTGAAATATATTTTTAATAAACAAAGGCCTCATTTCTTTCATGAATCGGACTTTTACTGGGCCTTAGCATGGTCAGAACAGCCCATTGAGCACTCAGTGCATTCATGCTGCTGGTGTTTTGGCTGCTGCAGGACATAGTGGTAATAAATCTGGGGAAGCTGGCCTTGGTAATGGACTCCAGAAGGGGCTTGGGAGTTAAACAGTGATGAGCAATGGAAACTGTGGTCAGCAAGAGTGCAGCTGTAACCCTTAAACAGGCGTGGACAAGATGAGAGGAAGGAAACAGCCAAAACGTTTGGAGGCCCAGCGATGGGTCTATTTTAGGAGAGAGCTGGAGGGAAGAGCGCAGGAACCCGACTGAGCAGCAGTTGAGCAGCACATGTTGGTACGCTGTAGGCTGGCTGTTGGAGAAGCAGTGAGGACTCAGCAGGAGAACAAGAAAGCTGAAGATGAATTGCTTGTAGGGAAACACTGTTAACTACAAAAACTAGCTTTTAATGTTAGGTGTGCCTTGAGAGGTTTGTGTAACAAGTAAGTAGAGCTCCACAAGCATAGTCCTGGAATAACATATGTGGTAAGCCACCATTGCATAATCCTCTGGGGACGTGGGTAGAAACTCACAAAAAAAAAAAGGCTATAAAGAGACAGAGAGAAACAGGGAGCGAGAGAAATGCAACCAACTGCTATTTAAATCATTAAAGTCTGTCTTTCAGGCTCTGCCCTCATCTTTTCACCCTTTACCTTAAGATCATCTTCTATTGATGACTTTTGTTGAGCACAACAGAAGCTTTGTGAACATGCAAGAGGAACTGCTCCGGTATTGATATGTATATTAGCCTCCACGGGCTCGGCCTCTTGTGTTGAACAATACTTATTGACAAGCATTTGCTGCCACCTAAAGTTATTGCCTAAATAATTGATCTAATTGATCGGTCGCACTGGAAACCAACAAAACAGCTGCTGTAATAGGTGAGGATATTTCCCATGAATCAATACTGATTATTACTCAGCCTGTTATTGCGAGGCCATGCGTTCGGCGACCTTAGCTGTTTACATCTCAATCCGGCTTTTATTCGTGTTTTGACTTGCAGGGATTCTGGCCGTGAGACTGAAATTCACCCATCTGGCTTATGTCTTGACAAAATAAATAAATGATTCAGCGCCCCTGTATGTCAGGGAGGAATGTCAAAGGTCAGAGGGTGTGAGGGTCGCAAGCGGCTAAATCAGATTTTAGGCCGCCAAACATTCGGTTCCCTTCTATTTGATTACTGCTTATCTGTGTGGCCAGAACGCAGACCAACAAGCTAAAACAGCTCGCTGGTGACTTTAACGTTTGAAATTCCAAGGTGAACACCCAGCATTTCAGTCACCTTCAGCGTCTTACTCTGTGCTTTTCACAAGTCTAGTCCTGCTTGGGTTTGGTTCTCTTGCGGTTAAAACAAAAGGTAGAAGGAAAGCAATCATATTCAAATGGCAAGGCGAAGTAGTGTCCTCAACGGGAGGAAACACATACTATGTGTCTATTTTTGTTGAAAAGTTAGGACTTCCAAGGCTCTTGAAGTAAACAAATTAGACTTGGTTTAGATGGCACAAAATGACAATAGTTTTGAAAAGATAAAGAAAGTCTTTGATATGTTGGTGGCTTCACCATATCTAGAAGGCAGTATGAAGGGAAGCCTGCGGTTTCACTTCACAGTCTCGGTCTCATTATAAATCTTCACAGCAAAACATTTTATAATGCTGTATTTGGCTGAATAAACAGTTATGATTTGGCACAGAACAGACTCTGTGGATGCCTGACTTCAACAAGCTGCCAGCTTCTCTGTGTACACGATGGAAAGCGGGGAGCCAAGGATCCTCTCTTGTGGAAATTATGAATATAAAGTCATGCATTATAGATTTGCAGGTGAATTTATTTATTCTCCTGCAAAACTCCGAAATGTAAGCCAACCAAATCAATGCAGGGGAGTTCATCTCTGTGCACCTAATCATTTACTAATGGCTACTATCAATTGTCTGCCTACGGCTTCAGCATCCAACACTCCTGCAATTAAAGTCAACAAGCACAGACTGTACTGTCGTCCAAAGGTGCTTTACCAACGGCTTTCCAGGTTAATGTATTGATTATTGTCTGCATGGCAAATTGGATTTATTCCACATCATCAGTTTTGTTTATTTATTTATAACCACACCATCAATTATCAAAAATGATCTTTCTGATGGGTGAAAGCGTTAGGCGCCAAGGCAATTAAATGTATGGTCTTCAGGTATGATGTCATTTCTTTTGATTTACGCAGCAAATGTGAATCATTGCTGAAATCACAGACCTTCATATGCAGTGCTAAATATCTTGCATGTGCTATATGGCTTGTGTGTCACACAGACTTAACAGCTTGCTTTTTGAACATGTTACTTATTTATTTGCTTGCTGGCCAGCCCTGCACCCGCATCCTTGTGCTTCTGCCAGCATTGACAAATGCAACCCAATACAAAGGAATACTTGCTTTTGGATGCTATTATTTATTCATGATGCCCTACAGTCTTCCTGTCCATTCCAAACATTATTTTAATGTTTCTGTTCAGTGCTGCTCTCCACTGTCTTTGTTGTAAATTCACTGACACTGAACACACATACAGATGTGCGCGTGTGTGTGCAGACCTGAGTGTCATTCTCTGATCCTCTGACATATGTAGCAATGTCCGGGTGTGGGCTTTTACTTTGGCGATCAAAAGTAATGCAACAGCAAGAAAACTGTGCCTTTGTGCCTTTATTATCCAGGTCAAGCTTTAAAATGATATATTAAGTGTAAAAAAAAAAATCATGATTCTTCATGTATAATGAGAGTGTTGCATTTTCTGTTGCTGGTACTGATCCCAGTCTTCTTGTCACTTTCTATCTGTATGACACAACGTGTAAATCTACACTGTAAGCTCTCCTGGCATTGATGTGCAGTAATACACTCCGCTTCTTGTTCCGTGAGCCTGTCTCATCTGAATCCCATACATCCATCTATCCATCCTTCCCCGTGCAGCACCGTCGTCACTGTTCATAATAAAATGGTCTTAGCTTAGAGAGGCTGTTTGATTGCTGCTGCGCTTCACTTTAATATGACATTCCCACTGTAGTCTGCACCTGCCTCAGACTGACAAGTGTGCATTGCCCCATGGGGTCAGCGGGGTCTCCCATCACTGTCCGAGCACCTAGTTTGGCTGACGCAAATCCTATAGAATTGCCTGTTTTGAACTTGGGCATACATCCCCTCTTGTCACTTCCAGCATGTCTGCAGATCTCTAGTAACAATATCACCTATAGAATCAATCTTGGTGCTGCGTTTGAGGCCTATGGAAACCATTGATCAGTGCTTTGATGTCACGGCCTTTCATAAATTGCGACCTTTTTAGTATTGGCATGCCCCGTCACTCCGAGAGACAGCTGATTTTCTCCAGTGGGCAGAGTGAGAGTCTGGGAGTCCGTGGCAAACCAGCGCAGTGTCACAGGTGTCAATACATCTGCTCCTTATTGACAATGAGACTCCTCTGGACCCTCGAAATGAAATGGAAGATGACAGGATCCCGACTTTGATGCTGACCTTACATCTCATCCTCGAAATACAATATGTAATCGTGGGCTCTCCGGGGGAATTCTTTTACTTATTTATTTTCTCAAGAAATAATAATAATAATAAAACAGTTCTTGGATGAGCAACATATTTTAAGGGAGGGTTGTAAAAATTCATTGCTGTAGTGTCGCACATTATTTAGCTCCATATATTTAAAAAGACATCCAGCGAGCAGCATTAGGTGATTCATGTGCCTGTAGGTATTTCCAATGACATCTTGCGCTGTTATTTCTTCGTCAGTGCTCCGAGCAGCACGGTTTTCCAGAAGAAGGCTGCAGTCGGAATTGCTTTAGCTTGTTAAAACTGACCATAAACAGCTCATTGTTTTAAGAGGGCCAGACACGGTCATTTGATACCAGCACTATACTGGCTTCTCGCCCCTCAGCTATTCTGTTATTTCACTCTAGTAGTACACATGGGGTTCCACAGATGAAATATTGCTGGTATAAGGTAAGCACATGCTGCTTGGGAAGGATTTGTATGTTTTTTTTTTTTATTTTATATTCGAGGAAATGTCAGGAGTTCATACTGAAAACTCGTGGTGGATATTAATGTTGCAGTGCGTTATAACAGCATTATTTTTCCTTTTATTACAGGCATCTCAGCTGTGCCAAACATAACTCTGTGTAGTACTTTTTTTTTTCAATGATTCTAGTAAACAAATGGAGTTTGTAACAGCCTGCAGCTCTATATAGATATATTTCACAAAAGAGATACCTCACCCGTCTCTCTTGTCACTGTGCAGCGCCCCCGCCCCCACCTCTGTGTTGTGGTGCCCATCGCTGGTTTGCCTGACGGCGGTCTGAAGCATTCTCAGCATGTTCCTTTACATGGACATGTTGGCGCAGTTGAATGAGTCACCTGAACTAACAGCAGATGGTGCTCTTTGGGTACGAGAGGCCTGATCCATCCGCTCAGTCTCCTCTTCATGCAATCTATCATCATTCCTCCTTCTCTGGCTTCTCCCCCAAGACCACTGAGAGTATTCTGGACCACCATCCTCTGTGCCATCATTACGTTTGTGCAGGAGAATGTCAGCTTGCTCAGCCTTGGGCTTTTTATCCAGGGAGCTAGTGGTAGTGAGGCGACGTGCAGTTTAGACAGGGATCCGTGGGGCACCTCTTAATGATGTGGTTCAGTGATAAACCTGGGAAGACTGACTGAAAATTGTCTTGGCGTGGTAGGAAAAAGCACAAACGAAAGAAGCACACTGCAGAGCTTCTGCTGGAGGAAAGCATAGAGAGAGGGAAAGTGAAGTTCAATGCTTTAAACTTTCAAACTTGTCTCATTCACCAGTTCTTTGTAGGCTTTTAGAAAGGTCTGCCAGGCACAGGGAGATAGTTTTAACTACGTGTGAAGAGGATAAGCACAAGAGCACTGTAAAATAAGGAAATCCTATTGATAATTATCCATTAAATGATCATTTGAAGACCTGCTGTGATGTTACATAAAAGTCATAATGAATCCCTCTGTGAGCTTCAAACACGCTGTAACATGTAACGTTTAGTTGTTCACAAGCTCTCCAATGCAAATGCTTTAATATGCCAAAGTGTTGCTAGGAGCAAGTCGGGCATATTGCAGTGATTAGATTAAAATCCGATTTTTCCGTCAACTCAGCAAAGCTGCATCGGTAGTCAATTAAGATCTGTCGTGATGTGATGGAGGACAGTTTGAAATCATCCCCTGCTCTGCTAAATGTATGACAGGCTACTACTAAAAGGGTCACCACGGTGACCTTGATTCACCAGGGGCTTTAAATACTCAACCTGCTGCTTTCAGCATATGCAATATTTCTCGCAAGTCTCCAAGTGAAACATCAATGAAGTCTGTCTGCAGGCGCCTGTGCAGACATTTCTTAACACATTTCCCATTGTTCCCACACAATAGAAATCAATGCACAAGTAATTCACATATTCATTAAGAAAATATGTCCACAGCTCTGAAGCTATTTGTAAATTAGCTGACAGATTATTCCCTTTTACATTAGCGCTTTGACTAAGGGGGTGACTTGGACTTTTTTTTTTTTCACTTGGCTAATAGTCTTACTTAATACCCATCAATCATAACAGTCAAAAATATTGATTGCTAGCTAGATTAAATCAGAGTTATTCCACTGCAATAGCTATTACAAAGTGGAGCTATTATAGTGAAACTGTTCTTGATTTACTATGCAGGAAGATTTGCTATCTTGTTGTGCACTGTGTGTGTGTTAGGATGCATATGTGCCATGTGTCAGTAGGTGTAGTTCAGTGCAGCTGATTCCATCATTATACAGGATGCACAGCAACCGTCCCGGTGTGCTTTGTTTGCTGAAAGCTGAGCGATCGCACGAGGTGGATGTCACACTTAATGACTGCACGTTATATAATGGGGATGACCCATAACTGAGTGTGTCACAAATGATGTCATCAGAAAGACTGGTCACATTACATTTTTTAACACCTGTGACACTGAAGTTCAGCGTCACGTGGATAAACAAGCTGTGCCATCTAATGATGGGATTGCAGCAGCTGTGACCCACGTTAAACATGCTGATGTTGCAACAAAAAAACAATAATTTAGTCGATAGCAGATCTTGATTGTTTTGGTTATTTATTTCCTCCTTGGGCCCAGGGAAAAGTAGCCTGATTTAATGTCTTTCCAGGTTTACATCACACTTTTTTACATTTCAACAGTGCAAACGGCAAATAAATATGGGCTTGAAAATGTGCTGTTATTTGCAGATATGCTAATATCTGTCATCAGGTCCAACATGCTAGGTATATATTAGTCCATCCTTAGCTGCACCCTTTAATTAGTGATGGACTGTGTTCTAAATTGTTAAATGAGTACTTAGTTCTCATTGGTCAGACCACACCCATCTTAATCACACCTTTCTGACCTGCACACCTGTAATGTTTTGTTGACACACATGCAAACACCTGGAAAACCAACACCACTCACCCACTACTGCAGAACATAATAATGGAGACTTTGTGCTAAAACAGCGATATTCTTCATAACTTGCTCTTAGCAGTGCCGGTAATACGAAACCACATTCTGATGGAGATGTACTGTCTGCCCCATTTGAACTCCGTCACTGGAGAGTTACCAAAGCCCAGTGAGGAGTGGGCCTGTTCTGTGCTGCACTTGTGTGAGCTAAAAGCGTCTCAGACAGGTGCTACAGTATGTGCTTCAGTGCACCAAAACAGCTGGGGCCAGTCATCAATGCTCACTGGAGATGACATCACCTGACAAGTGTTCATCTGACTCATCTCCTGTTCTCTGGCTTCATCTCGGGCTCCTGACACATGCTTCACCTCCGAGGCACTCACTCAGGACAAGGGCTTGGCTGTGGCTTCGGGCATTAAATTCAGTAATATTGCAAGTCTATGCTGGAACCATGTGAAAAGGAGATGAGGTAAGAGGGCAGGCGCAAGTGATGCAGTCTCACTCATCATCAGACTTTGAAAGGTGTGATGCTTTGTTTCAGTGTAAAAAAAGAAAAAGAAAAAAGAAGCCCATTAATATTTCAAAGAAAAATGCTGTGCCCAATGTATCATGTATTAGGATATTTAGAAAAAAAAAACAAGCTAGACACAAAGGACAATTAAAGCAGAGGAGTCAAGAGGAAGAAGAAGGCTATTTCACTTTACTGTGTTGGGTTGTGAATCAGCGAAGGTCCATAGCTGCCTAGGACATAAAACGGCGATCCCTTTAATTACCGAGCATAAAATCCACAGTATAATAATCTCACCCCGGTATTATGCAGGACCGGAGTCGAATGATTCTCTGGAGGTGACAGTCTTGTACTGTGGGAAGGGGAAAGATGAAGGTAATGCAAATGTATAGGCTCCTTTGTAG